>CAWZYM010000147.1:105000-137500 GCA_963966185.1 Rhabditoides inermis
AGTTGCACCCGCCACCACTGCAGCTCCCACCACCACTGCCGCACCAACAACCACAGTTGCACCCACCACAACTGCAGCTCCCACCACCACTGCCGCACCAACGACCACAGTTGCACCCACCACCACTGCAGCTCCCACCACCACTGCCGCACCAACAACCACAGTTGCACCCACCACAACTGCAGCTCCCACCACCACTGCCGCACCAACGACCACAGTTGCACCCACCACCACTTCCGCACCAACGACCACAGTTGCACCTACCACCACTGCAGCTCCCACCACCACTGTGGCGCCGACGACGACCCAAGCGCCGACGACGACCCAGGTACCGACGACGACCCAGGTACAGACGACGACCCAAGCACCGACGACGACCCAGACACCGACGACGACCCAGGCACCGACGACAACCCAGGCACCGACGACGACTCAGGCGTCTACAACGACCCAGGCACCGACGACGACCCAGGCACCGACGACGACCCAGGCACCGGCGACGACCCAGGCACCGACGACGACCCAGGTTCCGACGACGACCCAGGCACCGACGACGACTCAGTCACCAACGACGACCCAGGCACCGGCGACGACCCAGGCAGCGACGACGACCCAGATACCGACGACGACCCAGGCACCAACGACGACCCAGGCATCGACGACGACTCAGTCACCAACGACGACCCAGGTACCGACGACGACCCAAGCACCGACGACGACCCAGGCACCGACGACGACCCAGGCACCGACGACGACTCAGGCGTCTACAACGACCCAGGCACCGACGACGACCCAGGCACCAACGACGACCCAGGTACCAACGACGACCCAGGCACCGACGACGACTCAGGCGCCTACAACGACCCAGGCCCCGACAACGACCCAGGCACTGACGACGACCCAGGCACCGACAACGACTCAGGCACCGACGACGACACAGACACCGACGACGACACAGACACCGACGACGACCCAGGCCATGACGACGACTGAGGCGCCTACAACGACCCAGGCCCCGACGACGACACAGGCACAGACGACGACCCAGGCACCAACGACGACCCAGGTACCGACGACGACCCAAGCACCGACGACGACCCAGGCACCGACGACGACCCAGGCACCGACGACGACTCATGCGTCTACAACGACCCAGGCACCGACGACGACCCAGGCACCAACGACGACCCAGGCACCGACGACGACTCAGGCGTCTACAACGACCCAGGCACCGACGACGACTCAGTCACCAACGACGACCCAGGCACCGACGACGACCCAGGCACCAACGACGACCCAGGTACCAACGACGAACCAGGCACCGACGACGACTCAGGCGCCTACAACGACCCAGGCCTCGACGACGACCCAGGCACCGACGACGAGCCAGGCACCGACGACGACCCAGGCACCGACAACGACCAAGGCACCGACGACGACCCAGACACCGACGACGACCCAGGTTCCGACGACGACCCAGGCACCGACGACAACCCAGGCACCGACGACGACACAGGCACCGACGACGACTCAGGCACCGACGACGACACAGGCATTAACGACGACACAGGCATCGACGACGACAAAGGCACCGACGACGACACAGGCATCGACGACGACCCAAGAGGAATTCACAACCGGCACATCTGCTACAACAGCAGGTACCAATTACAACAATATTTCTGCAGCTACATTGGTTTTTCAGTTCCGCTGTGTCCGATCCAAGTTGTGTACGTTCTGGACGCGTCCAATTACGGCGTAAATGCGGACTTTGGCTTTTCCAAGCAGCAGAACTATGTGATGAAATCGGCAGCAGACATGTTCTCGGGGTAAATTAGTAACATTAACAAATATCACATGTTGCTTTGTAGATACTCGAGCTTCGAGGCTAATGTGATCAACTATGGACAAACTCCAGGCGGTAGATCGTTCTATCCCGATGTCATGTTCGGAAACTTTAGTTCACTGCAAAGTTCTATTAACAACTTACCTGTACCAATACCTGGATCGTATACTGTTGACAGGTAAGTTTATTTGGGTGATGAGCTATCCATTTTATGTTTGTAATTACTGTAGACAGGTATTTAGCTTTGGGTGTTGTGCGTATTCAATTGATATCTGCATTTTTTCAGAGAAACGGAGAGACTGAACACTGCTGAGCCACCCTCAAACAATGTACTCGTTCTGCTAACGGCTAGGTGGGGAGGGGGGGGGGGTTCTTCAGTAGAAAAAACATATGTTTTTCTTCAGCCCAACGTCAGCAATCCATGTGGCATATCTCAACTCTACTCTCTTTCCCAAAGTGATTGCAGTCAGTTTATCAGGTAATAATGGAAAACACCAAAATCATAAAAATCATATAAATTCCTTTTCAGCATCTTCTGACGTGAGCTCTCTGCAATCCAAGTACTCGATATCCGCATCGTCGGATAGCGACAGCAGTACACTCACCGAGTACACCACCAGCTTCTGCTCGCAGAAATCGCCACACGACAAGTTTTTGTGATGAGAACGACACCTCATTCTCAAGTGTCTATGCAACGTTCGAATTCAGTTTACATGTACAACACATTTTGCATTGCTCACACAACCGCCGCGTCTAAAAGCTTTATGCATCTCATATTGTATATTTTTTTTTGTTTTTCTTATAAACTACACTTTGCCGTCAACAAACATACTTAAAATAATTCAAATTGTCAGATTTCTGTTATAGTTAGCTCATATAAGTCGTTGTGACTTTTTTTTCAAAAATACCTTCATTCCGTAAGTACGTTAGTACGTCGACAGTACAAAGATTTACTCACACGGCAGCTGCAGAGTTAAAGCGACGCTGAATTGTCGTTATTTGAACAAAGTCGAAATGCAAAAGTGTTATTTTATATGATTTTTTTTTACAATAATACTCCGAATCAAAATAAGTCGCCACTGTTTCATATATATTGGAATCGATTTTGGTGATTCTGTTTTGACGTCATTTCAACTGCTGTCAACTCTCTGTAACCGCCGTATTTCAATTCTGTGTCCGCGGATGCTCACACCAGTCTGCTTGCCTCACTCGCCAGTCAATTTGCTCATCCCAACGCATTATCTGCATTATGATATCGAACTATCTATATTGGCGCGTCCGTATATCTTTCGCATCTTTATACTGTCTTTTTGCTTCTTCTATCGTTGTTTCGTCTGATCATAAATGCGTTTACAACTTCGGCGGTTGGGATGCGCATCGATCTTTCTGGAATGAATCACTGTCGGCACGAGAATGCACTGATACTTCGATGAGCTTGGCGTGAATTCGACATGTGCTGTTCTTGTAAAAGTGATTCCCTTTTTCAATTTGTATTGACATCATTTTTTTCAGAAGTATGCTTTATTTTTCTGCTTGTGATATGTATAATTGTCGGATGCTTGACGTTGGCAATGTTTTTGCTCAATGGAAGAAAAGTGAAAGAAGACTTGTCAGGTATGAATCGAAAAGAAACTATAATACATGTCAATATCACAGACTTTGATTGCATGTCGCTAATTATCAACATTGGTCAAGTGAACAATACAACGAGAAGAGAACGGCACAGCTCGAAATTTGCACGACACTTCTCGAAACTTGAAAGATTTTCAGATAATGTATGTTCATTATGAAAGTCACTAAAACTGTTCCATAATGTTTACTTCAGGAAATGAATCAAATTGGACTTGTAGTGGCGCAATGGATGAGGATCGGCAATCATTCTGCTCGATTTGTTTTCTATGCAACTAGAGTCGAATACGTTAGTCCGGAGCACTCCGCGATGGAAAACGCACTCGCTGATTTCTACGATCACTTTGTACCTGTCGACAACGGAATGACGAGCTCAAACCAGACAGCGTAACTTATATTGAAGTCAAATTTGCGAAAAGTGATTTTTTAGAGCGTTGGAATTTCTCGGAAATGCCACACTCGGTCATCATCAAAACATCGTCGTGTTCCCACCGGAGAGAAGTGCCTACGCGTGAGTGACGAGAAAAACAACAACACTAAACATCTCGTTAATTTAGAAACGAAGCAGACTTTGAGAGAGACAAGTTTGACAGCGTCATGTTATTGAAATCACTAACACCAAACGAGAGCATTGTGATAGTGACCAGTGATGACAGCGCATCTCAAAGCTATAGTGCATTTGCTTCTGTCAATATAACAAACATTGAACAACTACAAGGTACGATATTATTGATTAACCTTTAAATAACTTGCAGATGTTCTGATATCTACTGCCATAATTGAGAAAGTACATTTTGAACCCGAGTTCATTACGTCACACTCAAAAGAAACACGCATGACGACATCTTTTATGACAACTGAGAAATATAGCAAATACAATGTCGTCAGCTCTGCCACATCTTCCACAACAGGTGCAGCAACAAAATCATTTACGATCACTTTTACAAATCATACATCTCTATTAAAATTTTTAACAACTACTGCCATTCATTCTACAATGCAAAGTATTTGGTCAGAAACGAAAGCCACTTCGAAAGACGAGCCGGTGACAACGATTGATCATTCTGCAGTGAGCACGGCCAAGGCCTTCTCGCCTACTGAACCGGTGAAAAGGGCTACTCCGGCTGATGTGACCACGACCAAAGCCTTCTCGACTGCCAAGCCGGTGAAGAAGACTTCTCCGGCCGATAAGACCACGCTCGAAGCTTTCTCGACTACCGAGCCAGTGACGACGACTACTCCGGCTGATGTTACCACTGCCGAGGCCTTCTCGACTGCCGAGCCGGTGACGACAACTACTCCGGCTGATGTTACCACTGCCGAGGCCTTCTCGACTACCGAGCCGGTGACGACAACTACTCCGGCTGATGTTACCACTGCCGAGGCCTTTTCGACTGCCGAACCGGTGACGACGACTACTCCGACTAATGTTACCACTGCCGAGGCCTTCTCGACTGCCGAGCCGGTGACGACGACTACTCCGGCTGATGTTACCACTGCCGAGGCCTTCTCGACTGCTGAACCGGTGACGACGACTACTCCGGCTGATCTTATCACTGCCGAGGCCTTCTCGACTGCCGAGCCGGTGACGACAACTACTCCGGCTGATAAGACCACTGCCGAGGCCTTCTCGACTGCCGAGCCGGTGACGACAACTACTCCGGCTGATGTTACCACTGCCGAAGCCTTCTCGACTGCCGAGCCGGTAACGACAACTACTCCGGCTGATAAGACCACTGCCGAGGCCTTCTCGACTGCCGAGTCGGTGACGACAACTACTCCGGCTGATTTTACCACTGCCGAGGCCTTCTCGACTGCCGAGCCGGTGACGACAACTACTCCGGCTGATGTTACCACTGCCGAGGCCTTCTCGACTGCTGAACCGGTGACGTTGACTACTCCGGCTGATCTTATCACTGCCGAGGCCTTCTCGACTGCCGAGCCGGTGACGACGACTACTCCGGCTGATAAGACCACTGCCGAGGCCTTCTCGACTGCCGAGCCGGTGACGACAACTACTCCGGCTGATAAGACCACTGCCGAGGCCTTCTCGACTGCCGAGCCGGTGACGACAACTACTCCGGCTGATGTTACCACTGCCGAGGCCTTCTCGACTGCCGAGCCGGTAACGACAACTACTCCGGCTTATGTTACCACTGCCGAGGCCTTCTCGACTGCCGAGCCGGTGACGACGACTACTCCGGCTGATTTTACTACTGCCGAGGCCTTCTCGACTGCCGAGCCGGTGACGACGACTACTCCGGCTGATTTTACCACTGCCGAGGCCTTCTCGACTGCCGAGCCGGTGACGACGACTACTCCGGCTGATGTTACCACTGCCGAGGCCTTCTCGACTGCCGAGCCGGTGACGACGACTACTTCGGCTGATGTTACCACTGCCGAGGCCTTCTCGACTGCCGAGCCGGTGACGACAACTACTCTGGCTGATAAGACCACTGCCGAGGCCTTCTCGACTGCCGAGCCGGTGACGACGACTACTCCGGCTGATTTTACCACTGCCGAGGCCTTCTCGACTGCCGAGCCGGTGACGACGACTACTCCGGCTGATGTTACCACTGCCGAGGCCTTCTCGACTGCCGAGCCGGTGACGACGACTACTCCGGCTGATGTTACCGTTGCCGAGGCCTTCTCGACTGCCGAGCCGATGACGACGACTACTCCGGCTGATGTTACCACTGCCGAGGCCTTCTCGACTGCCGAGCCGGTGACGACAACTACTCCGGCTGATGTTACCACTGTCGAGACCTTCTCGACTGCCGAGCCGGTAACGACAACTACTCCGGCTTATGTTACCACTGCCGAGGCCTTCTCGACTGCCGAGCCGGTGACGACGACTACTCCGGCTGATTTTACCACTGCCGAGGCCTTTTCGACTGCCGAGCCGGTGACGACAACTACTCCGGCTGATGTTACCACTGCCGAGGCCTTCTCGACTGCCGAGCCGGTGACGATAACTACTCCGGCTGATGTTACCACTGCTGAGGCCTTCTCGACTGCCGAGCCGGTGACGACAACTACTCCGGCTGATAAGACCACTGCCGAGGCCTTCTCGACTGCCGAGCCGGTGACGACAACTACTTCGGCTGATAAGACCACTGCCGAGGCCTTCTCAACTGCCGAGCCGGTGACGACAACTACTCCGGCTGATGTTACCACTGCCGAGGCCTTCTCGACTGCTGAACCGTTGACGACGACTACTCCGGCTGATAAGACCACTGCCGAGGCCTTCTCGACTGCCGAGCCGGTGACGACAACTACTCCGGCTGATAAGACCACTGCCGAGGCCTTCTCGACTGCCGAGCCGGTGACGACAACTACTCCGGCTGATGTTACCACTGCCGAGGCCTTCTCGACTGCCGAGCCGGTAACGACAACTACTCCGGCTTATGTTACCACTGCCGAGGCCTTCTCGACTGCCGAGCCGGTGACGACGACTACTCCGGCTGATTTTACCACTGCCGAGGCCTTCTCGACTGCCGAGCCGGTGACGACGACTACTCCGGCTGATGTTACCACTGCCGAGGCCTTCTCGACTGCCGAGCCGGTGACGACGACTACTCCGGCTGATGTTACCACTGCCGAGGCCTTCTCGACTGCCGAGCCGGTGACGACGACTACTCCGGCTGATTTTACCACTGCCGAGGCCTTCTCGACTGCCGAGCCGGTGACGACGACTACTCCGGCTGATGTTACCACTGCCGAGGCCTTCTCGACTGCCGAGCCGGTGACGACGACTACTCCGGCTGATGTTACCGTTGCCGAGGCCTTCTCGACTGCCGAGCCGATGACGACGACTACTCCGGCTGATGTTACCACTGCCGAGGCCTTCTCGACTGCCGAGCCGGTGACGACAACTACTCCGGCTGATGTTACCACTGTCGAGGCCTTCTCGACTGCCGAGCCGGTAACGACAACTACTCCGGCTTATGTTACCACTGCCGAGGCCTTCTCGACTGCCGAGCCGGTGACGACGACTACTCCGGCTGATTTTACCACTGCCGAGGCCTTTTTGACTGCCGAGCCGGTGACGACAACTACTCCGGCTGATGTTACCACTGCCGAGGCCTTCTCGACTGCCGAGCCGGTGACGATAACTACTCCGGCTGATGTTACCACTGCTGAGGCCTTCTCGACTGCCGAGCCGGTGACGACAACTACTCCGGCTGATAAGACCACTGCCGAGGCCTTCTCGACTGCCGAGCCGGTGACGACAACTACTTCGGCTGATAAGACCACTGCCGAGGCCTTCTCAACTGCCGAGCCGGTGACGACAACTACTCCGGCTGATGTTACCACTGCCGAGGCCTTCTCGACTGCTGAACCGTTGACGACGACTACTCCGGCTGATAAGACCACTGCCGAGGCCTTCTCGACTGCCGAGCCGGTGACGACGACTACTCCGGCTGATGTCACCACTGCCGAGGCCTTCTCGACTGCCGAGCCGGTGACGATAACTACTCCGGCTGATGTTACCACTGCCGAGGCCTTCTCGACTGCCGAGCCGGTAACGACAACTACTCCGGCTTATGTTACCACTGCCGAGGCCTTCTCGACTGCCGAGCCGGTAACGACAACTACTCCGGCTTATGTTACCACTGCCGAGGCCTTCTCGACTGCCGAGCCGGTGACGACGACTACTCCGGCTGATTTTACCACTGCCGAGGCCTTTTTGACTGCCGAGCCGGTGACGACAACTACTCCGGCTGATGTTACCACTGCCGAGGCCTTTTCGACTGCCGAGCCGGTGACGATAACTACTCCGGCTGATGTTACCACTGCTGAGGCCTTCTCGACTGCCGAGCCGGTGACGACAACTACTCCGGCTGATAAGACCACTGCCGAGGCCTTCTCGACTGCCGAGCCGGTGACGACAACTACTTCGGCTGATAAGACCACTGCCGAGGCCTTCTCAACTGCCGAGCCGGTGACGACAACTACTCCGGCTGATGTTACCACTGCCGAGGCCTTCTCGACTGCTGAACCGTTGACGACGACTACTCCGGCTGATAAGACCACTGCCGAGGCCTTCTCGACTGCCGAGCCGGTGACGACGACTACTCCGGCTGATGTCACCACTGCCGAGGCCTTCTCGACTGCCGAGCCGGTTACGATAACTACTCCGGCTGATGTTACCACTGCCGAGGCCTTCTCGACTGCCGAGCCGGTAACGACAACTACTCCGGCTTATGTTACCACTGCCGAGGCCTTCTCGACTGCCGAGCCGGTGACGACGACTACTCCGGCTGATTTTACCACTGCCGAGGCCTTCTCGACTGCCGAGCCGGTGACGACGACTACTCCGGCTGATGTTACCACTGCCGAGGCCTTCTCGACTGCCGAGCCGGTGACGACGACTACTCCGGCTGATGTTACCACTGCCGAGGCCTTCTCGACTGCCGAGCCGGTGACGACAACTACTCCGGCTGATAAGACCACTGCAGAGGCCTTCTCGACTGCCGAGCCGGTGACGACGACTACTCCGGCTGATGTTACCACTGCCGAGGCCTTCTCGACTGCCGAGCCGGTGACGACAACTACTCCGGCTGATAAGACCACTGCCGAGGCCTTTTCGACTGCCGAGCCGGTGACGACAACTACTCCGGCTGATGTTACCACTGCCGAGGCCTTCTCGACTGCTGAACCGGTGACAACGACTACTCCGGCAGATAAGATCACTGCCGAGGCCTTCTCGACTGCCGAGCCGGTGACGACAACTACTCCGGCTGATAAGACCACTGCCGAGGCCTTCTCGACTGCCGAGCCGGTGACGACAACTACTCCGGCTGATGTTACCACTGCCGAGGCCTTCTCGACTGCCGAGCCGGTAACGACAACTACTCCGGCTTATGTTACCACTGCCGAGGCCTTCTCGACTGCCGAGCCGGTGACGACGACTACTCCGGCTGATTTTACCACTGCCGAGGCCTTCTCGACTGCCGAGCCGGTGACGACGACTACTCCGGCTGATGTTACCACTGCCGAGGCCTTCTCGACTGCCGAGCCGGTGACGACGACTACTCCGGCTGATGTTACCACTGCCGAGGCCTTCTCGACTGCCGAGCCGGTGACGACGACTACTCCGGCTGATGTTACCACTGCCGAGGCCTTCTCGACTGCCGAGCCGGTGACGACAACTACTCCGGCTGATAAGACCACTGCAGAGGCCTTCTCGACTGCCGAGCCGGTGACGACGACTACTCCGGCTGATGTTACCACTGCCGAGGCCTTCTCGACTGCCGAGCCGGTGACGACAACTACTCCGGCTGATAAGACCACTGCCGAGGCCTTTTCGACTGCCGAGCCGGTGACGACAACTACTCCGGCTGATGTTACCACTGCCGAGGCCTTCTCGACTGCCGAACCGGTGACGACGACTACTCCGACTAATGTTACCACTGCCGAGGCCTTCTCGACTGCCGAGCCGGTGACGACGACTACTCCGGCTGATGTTACCACTGCCGAGGCCTTCTCGACTGCTGAACCGGTGACGACGACTACTCCGGCTGATCTTATCACTGCCGAGGCCTTCTCGACTGCCGAGCCGGTGACGACAACTACTCCGGCTGATAAGACCACTGCCGAGGCCTTCTCGACTGCCGAGCCGGTGACGACAACTACTCCGGCTGATGTTACCACTGCCGAAGCCTTCTCGACTGCCGAGCCGGTAACGACAACTACTCCGGCTGATAAGACCACTGCCGAGGCCTTCTCGACTGCCGAGTCGGTGACGACAACTACTCCGGCTGATTTTACCACTGCCGAGGCCTTCTCGACTGCCGAGCCGGTGACGACAACTACTCCGGCTGATGTTACCACTGCCGAGGCCTTCTCGACTGCTGAACCGGTGACGACGACTACTCCGGCTGATCTTATCACTGCCGAGGCCTTCTCGACTGCCGAGCCGGTGACGACGACTACTCCGGCTGGTAAGACCACTGCCGAGGCCTTCTCGACTGCCGAGCCGGTGACGACAACTACTCCGGCTGATAAGACCACTGCCGAGGCCTTCTCGACTGCCGAGCCGGTGACGACAACTACTCCGGCTGATGTTACCACTGCCGAGGCCTTCTCGACTGCCGAGCCGGTAACGACAACTACTCCGGCTTATGTTACCACTGCCGAGGCCTTCTCGACTGCCGAGCCGGTGACGACGACTACTCCGGCTGATTTTACTACTGCCGAGGCCTTCTCGACTGCCGAGCCGGTGACGACGACTACTCCGGCTGATTTTACCACTGCCGAGGCCTTCTCGACTGCCGAGCCGGTGACGACGACTACTCCGGCTGATGTTACCACTGCCGAGGCCTTCTCGACTGCCGAGCCGGTGACGACGACTACTTCGGCTGATGTTACCACTGCCGAGGCCTTCTCGACTGCCGAGCCGGTGACGACAACTACTCTGGCTGATAAGACCACTGCCGAGGCCTTCTCGACTGCCGAGCCGGTGACGACGACTACTCCGGCTGATTTTACCACTGCCGAGGCCTTCTCGACTGCCGAGCCGGTGACGACGACTACTCCGGCTGATGTTACCACTGCCGAGGCCTTCTCGACTGCCGAGCCGGTGACGACGACTACTCCGGCTGATGTTACCGTTGCCGAGGCCTTCTCGACTGCCGAGCCGATGACGACGACTACTCCGGCTGATGTTACCACTGCCGAGGCCTTCTCGACTGCCGAGCCGGTGACGACAACTACTCCGGCTGATGTTACCACTGTCGAGACCTTCTCGACTGCCGAGCCGGTAACGACAACTACTCCGGCTTATGTTACCACTGCCGAGGCCTTCTCGACTGCCGAGCCGGTGACGACGACTACTCCGGCTGATTTTACCACTGCCGAGGCCTTTTCGACTGCCGAGCCGGTGACGACAACTACTCCGGCTGATGTTACCACTGCCGAGGCCTTCTCGACTGCCGAGCCGGTGACGATAACTACTCCGGCTGATGTTACCACTGCTGAGGCCTTCTCGACTGCCGAGCCGGTGACGACAACTACTCCGGCTGATAAGACCACTGCCGAGGCCTTCTCGACTGCCGAGCCGGTGACGACAACTACTTCGGCTGATAAGACCACTGCCGAGGCCTTCTCAACTGCCGAGCCGGTGACGACAACTACTCCGGCTGATGTTACCACTGCCGAGGCCTTCTCGACTGCTGAACCGTTGACGACGACTACTCCGGCTGATAAGACCACTGCCGAGGCCTTCTCGACTGCCGAGCCGGTGACGACAACTACTCCGGCTGATAAGACCACTGCCGAGGCCTTCTCGACTGCCGAGCCGGTGACGACAACTACTCCGGCTGATGTTACCACTGCCGAGGCCTTCTCGACTGCCGAGCCGGTAACGACAACTACTCCGGCTTATGTTACCACTGCCGAGGCCTTCTCGACTGCCGAGCCGGTGACGACGACTACTCCGGCTGATTTTACCACTGCCGAGGCCTTCTCGACTGCCGAGCCGGTGACGACGACTACTCCGGCTGATGTTACCACTGCCGAGGCCTTCTCGACTGCCGAGCCGGTGACGACGACTACTCCGGCTGATGTTACCACTGCCGAGGCCTTCTCGACTGCCGAGCCGGTGACGACGACTACTCCGGCTGATTTTACCACTGCCGAGGCCTTCTCGACTGCCGAGCCGGTGACGACGACTACTCCGGCTGATGTTACCACTGCCGAGGCCTTCTCGACTGCCGAGCCGGTGACGACGACTACTCCGGCTGATGTTACCGTTGCCGAGGCCTTCTCGACTGCCGAGCCGATGACGACGACTACTCCGGCTGATGTTACCACTGCCGAGGCCTTCTCGACTGCCGAGCCGGTGACGACAACTACTCCGGCTGATGTTACCACTGTCGAGGCCTTCTCGACTGCCGAGCCGGTAACGACAACTACTCCGGCTTATGTTACCACTGCCGAGGCCTTCTCGACTGCCGAGCCGGTGACGACGACTACTCCGGCTGATTTTACCACTGCCGAGGCCTTTTTGACTGCCGAGCCGGTGACGACAACTACTCCGGCTGATGTTACCACTGCCGAGGCCTTCTCGACTGCCGAGCCGGTGACGATAACTACTCCGGCTGATGTTACCACTGCTGAGGCCTTCTCGACTGCCGAGCCGGTGACGACAACTACTCCGGCTGATAAGACCACTGCCGAGGCCTTCTCGACTGCCGAGCCGGTGACGACAACTACTTCGGCTGATAAGACCACTGCCGAGGCCTTCTCAACTGCCGAGCCGGTGACGACAACTACTCCGGCTGATGTTACCACTGCCGAGGCCTTCTCGACTGCTGAACCGTTGACGACGACTACTCCGGCTGATAAGACCACTGCCGAGGCCTTCTCGACTGCCGAGCCGGTGACGACGACTACTCCGGCTGATGTCACCACTGCCGAGGCCTTCTCGACTGCCGAGCCGGTGACGATAACTACTCCGGCTGATGTTACCACTGCCGAGGCCTTCTCGACTGCCGAGCCGGTAACGACAACTACTCCGGCTTATGTTACCACTGCCGAGGCCTTCTCGACTGCCGAGCCGGTAACGACAACTACTCCGGCTTATGTTACCACTGCCGAGGCCTTCTCGACTGCCGAGCCGGTGACGACGACTACTCCGGCTGATTTTACCACTGCCGAGGCCTTTTTGACTGCCGAGCCGGTGACGACAACTACTCCGGCTGATGTTACCACTGCCGAGGCCTTTTCGACTGCCGAGCCGGTGACGATAACTACTCCGGCTGATGTTACCACTGCTGAGGCCTTCTCGACTGCCGAGCCGGTGACGACAACTACTCCGGCTGATAAGACCACTGCCGAGGCCTTCTCGACTGCCGAGCCGGTGACGACAACTACTTCGGCTGATAAGACCACTGCCGAGGCCTTCTCAACTGCCGAGCCGGTGACGACAACTACTCCGGCTGATGTTACCACTGCCGAGGCCTTCTCGACTGCTGAACCGTTGACGACGACTACTCCGGCTGATAAGACCACTGCCGAGGCCTTCTCGACTGCCGAGCCGGTGACGACGACTACTCCGGCTGATGTCACCACTGCCGAGGCCTTCTCGACTGCCGAGCCGGTTACGATAACTACTCCGGCTGATGTTACCACTGCCGAGGCCTTCTCGACTGCCGAGCCGGTAACGACAACTACTCCGGCTTATGTTACCACTGCCGAGGCCTTCTCGACTGCCGAGCCGGTGACGACGACTACTCCGGCTGATTTTACCACTGCCGAGGCCTTCTCGACTGCCGAGCCGGTGACGACGACTACTCCGGCTGATGTTACCACTGCCGAGGCCTTCTCGACTGCCGAGCCGGTGACGACGACTACTCCGGCTGATGTTACCACTGCCGAGGCCTTCTCGACTGCCGAGCCGGTGACGACAACTACTCCGGCTGATAAGACCACTGCAGAGGCCTTCTCGACTGCCGAGCCGGTGACGACGACTACTCCGGCTGATGTTACCACTGCCGAGGCCTTCTCGACTGCCGAGCCGGTGACGACAACTACTCCGGCTGATAAGACCACTGCCGAGGCCTTTTCGACTGCCGAGCCGGTGACGACAACTACTCCGGCTGATGTTACCACTGCCGAGGCCTTCTCGACTGCTGAACCGGTGACAACGACTACTCCGGCAGATAAGATCACTGCCGAGGCCTTCTCGACTGCCGAGCCGGTGACGACAACTACTCCGGCTGATAAGACCACTGCCGAGGCCTTCTCGACTGCCGAGCCGGTGACGACAACTACTCCGGCTGATGTTACCACTGCCGAGGCCTTCTCGACTGCCGAGCCGGTAACGACAACTACTCCGGCTTATGTTACCACTGCCGAGGCCTTCTCGACTGCCGAGCCGGTGACGACGACTACTCCGGCTGATTTTACCACTGCCGAGGCCTTCTCGACTGCCGAGCCGGTGACGACGACTACTCCGGCTGATGTTACCACTGCCGAGGCCTTCTCGACTGCCGAGCCGGTGACGACGACTACTCCGGCTGATGTTACCACTGCCGAGGCCTTCTCGACTGCCGAGCCGGTGACGACGACTACTCCGGCTGATGTTACCACTGCCGAGGCCTTCTCGACTGCCGAGCCGGTGACGACAACTACTCCGGCTGATAAGACCACTGCAGAGGCCTTCTCGACTGCCGAGCCGGTGACGACGACTACTCCGGCTGATGTTACCACTGCCGAGGCCTTCTCGACTGCCGAGCCGGTGACGACAACTACTCCGGCTGATAAGACCACTGCCGAGGCCTTTTCGACTGCCGAGCCGGTGACGACAACTACTCCGGCTGATGTTACCACTGCCGAGGCCTTCTCGACTGCTGAACCGGTGACAACGACTACTCCGGCTGATAAGATCACTGCCGAGGCCTTCTCGACTGCCGAGCCGGTGACGACAACTACTCCGGCTGATAAGACCACTGCCGAGGCCTTCTCGACTGCCGAGCCGGTGACGACAACTACTCCGGCTGATGTTACCACTGCCGAGGCCTTCTCGACTGCCGAGCCGGTAACGACAACTACTCCGGCTTATGTTACCACTGCCGAGGCCTTCTCGACTGCCGAGCCGGTGACGACGACTACTCCGGCTGATTTTACCACTGCCGAGGCCTTCTCGACTGCCGAGCCGGTGACGACGACTACTCCGGCTGATGTTACCACTGCCGAGGCCTTCTCGACTGCCGAGCCGGTGACGACGACTACTCCGGCTGATGTTACCACTGCCGAGGCCTTCTTGACTGCCGAGCCGGTGACGACGACTACTCCGGCTGATTTTACCACTGCCGAGGCTTTCTCGACTGCCGAGCCGGTGACGACGACTACTCCGGCTGATGTTACCACTGCCGAGGCCTTCTTGACTGCCGAGCCGGTGACGACGACTACTCCGGCTGATTTTACCGTTGCCGACGCCTTCTCGACTGCCGAGCCGATGACGACGACTACTCCGGCTGATGTTACCACTGCCGAGGCCTTCTCGACTGCCGAGCCGGTGACGACAACTACTCCGGCTGATGTTACCACTGTCGAGGCCTTCTCGACTGCCGAGCCGGTAACGACAACTACTCCGGCTTATGTTACCACTGCCGAGGCCTTCTCGACTGCCGAGCCGGTGACGACGACTACTCCGGCTGATTTTACCACTGCCGAGGCCTTTTCGACTGCCGAGCCGGTGACGACAACTACTCCGGCTGATGTTACCACTGCCGAGGCCTTCTCGACTGCCGAGCCGGTGACGATAACTACTCCGGCTGATGTTACCACTGCTGAGGCCTTCTCGACTGCCGAGCCGGTGACGACAACTACTCCGGCTGATAAGACCACTGCCGAGGCCTTCTCGACTGCCGAGCCGGTGACGACAACTACTTCGGCTGATAAGACCACTGCCGAGGCCTTCTCAACTGCCGAGCCGGTGACGACAACTACTCCGGCTGATGTTACCACTGCCGAAGCCTTCTCGGCTGCCGAGCCGGTGACGACAACTACTCCGGCTGATAAGACCACTGCCGAGGCCTTTTCGACTGCCGAGCCGGTGACGACAACTACTTCGGCTGATAAGACCACTGCCGAGGCCTTCTCAACTGCCGAGCCGGTGACGACAACTACTCCGGCTGATGTTACCACTGCCGAAGCCTTCTCGGCTGCCGAGCCGGTGACGACAACTACTCCGGCTGATAAGACCACTGCCGAGGCCTTTTCGACTGCCGAGCCGGTGACGACAACTACTCCGGCTGATAAGACCACTGCCGAGGCCTTCTCGACTGCCGAGCCGGTGACGACAACTACTCCGGCTGATAAGACCACTGCCGAGACCTTCTCGACTGCCGAGCCGGTGACGACAACTATTCCGGCTGATGTTACCACTGCCGAAGCCTTCTCGGCTGCCGAGCTGAAGACGACAACTACTCCGGCTAATAAGACCACTGCCGAGGCCTTCTCGACTGCCGAGCCGGTGACGACAACTACTCCGGCTGATAAGACCACTGCCGAGGCCTTCTCGACTGCCGAGCCGGTGACGACAACTACTCCGGCTGATGTTACCACTGCCGAAGCCTTCTCGGCTGCCGAGCCGGTGACGACAACTACTCCGGCTGATAAGACCACTGCCGAGGCCTTTTCGACTGCCGAGCCGGTGACGACAACTACTCCGGCTGATAAGACCACTGCCGAGGCCTTCTCGACTGCCGAGCCGGTGACGACAACTACTACGGCTGATAAGACCACTGCCGAGGCCTTCTCGACTGCCGAGCCGGTGACGACAACTACTCCGGCTGATGTTACCACTGCCGAGGCCTTCTCGGCTGCCGAGCCGGTGACGACAACTACTCCGGCTGATGTTACCACTGCCGAGGCCTTCTCGACTGCCGAGCCGGTGACGACGACTACTCCGGCTGTTGTTACCACTGCCGAGGCCTTCTCGACTGCCGAGCCGGTGACGACAACTACTCCGGCTGATAATACCACTGCCGAAGCCTTCTCGACTGCCGAGCCGGTGACGACGACTACTCCGGCTGATGTTACCACTGCCGAGGCATTCTCGACTGCCGAGCCGGTGACGACAACTACTCCGGCTGATAAGACCACTGCCGAGGCCTTCTCGACTGCCGAGCCGGTGACGACGCCTACTCCGGCTGATGTTACCACTGCCGAGGCCTTCTCGATGACTGAACCGGTGACCACGACTACTCCAGCTGATGTTACCACTGCAGAGGCCTTTTCGACTGCCGAGCCGGTGACGACGACTACTCCGGCTGATGTTACCACTGCCGAGGCCTTCTCGACTGCCGAGCCGGTGACGACAACTACTCCTGCTGATAAGACCACTGCCGAGGCCTTCTCGACTGCCGAGCCGGTGACGACAACTACTCCGGCTGATGTTACCACTGCCGAGGCCTTATCGACTGCCGAGCCGGTGACGACAACTACTCCGGCTGATAAGACCACTGCCGAGGCCTTCTCGACTGCCGAGCCGGTGACGACAACTACTCCGGCTGATGTTACCACTGCCGAGGCCTTCTCGAGTGCCGAGCCGGTGACGACAACTACTCCGGCTGATAAGACCACTGCCGAGGCCTTCTCGACTGCCGAGCCGGTGACGACAACTACTCCGGCTGATAAGACCACTGCCGAGGCCTTCTCGACTGCTGAGCCGGTGACGACAACTACTCCGGCTGATGTTACCACTGCCGAGGCCTTCTCGACTGCTGAGCCGGTGACGACAACTACTCCGGCTGATGTTACCACTGCCGAGGCCTTCTCGACTGCTGAACCGGTGACGATAACTACTCCGGCTGATGTTACCACTGCCGAGGCCTTCTCGACTGCCGAGCCGGTGACGACAACTACTCCGGCTGATAAGACCACTGCCGAGGCCTTCTCGACTGCCGAGCCGGTGACGACAACTACTCCGGCTGATGTTACCACTGCCGAAGCCTTCTCGGCTGCCGAGCCGGTGACGACAACTACTCCGGCTGATAAGACCACTGCCGAGGCCTTTTCGACTGCCGAGCCGGTGACGACAACTACTCCGGCTGATAAGACCACTGCCGAGGCCTTCTCGACTGCCGAGCCGGTGACGACAACTACTCCGGCTGATAAGACCACTGCCGAGGCCTTCTCGACTGCCGAGCCGGTGACGACAACTACTCCGGCTGATGTTACCACTGCCGAGGCCTTCTCGGCTGCCGAGCCGGTGACGACAACTACTCCGGCTGATGTTACCACTGCCGAGGCCTTCTCGACTGCCGAGCCGGTGACGACTACTACGCCGGCTGATGTTACCACTGCCGAGGCCTTCTCGACTGCCGAACCGGTGACGACGACTACTCCGGCTGATCTTACCACTGCCGAGGCCTTCTCGACTGCCGAGCCGGTGACGACGACTACTCCGGCTGACCTTACCACTGCCGAGGCCTTCTCGACTGCCGAGCAGGTGACGACAACTACTCCGGCTGATGTTACCACTGCCGAGGCCTTCTCGACTGCAGAGCCAGTGACGACAACTACTCCGGCTGATGTTACCACTGCCGAGGCCTTCTCGACTGCCGAGCCGGTGACGACAACTACTCCGGCTGATGTTACCACTGCCGAGGCCTTCTCGACTGCCGAGCAGGTGACGACAACTACTCCGGCTGATGTTACCACTGCCGAGGCCTTCTCGACTGCCGAGCCGGTAACGACAACTACTCCGGCTTATGTTACCACTGCCGAGGCCTTCTCGACTGCCGAGCCGGTGACGACGACTACTCCGGCTGATTTTACCACTGCCGAGGCCTTCTCGACTGCCGAGCCGGTGACGACGACTACTCCGGCTGATGTTACCACTGCCGAGGCCTTCTCGACTGCCGAGCCGGTGACGACGACTACTCCGGCTGATGTTACCACTGCCGAGGCCTTCTCGACTGCCGAGCCGGTGACGACAACTACTCCGGCTGATAAGACCACTGCAGAGGCCTTCTCGACTGCCGAGCCGGTGACGACGACTACTCCGGCTGATGTTACCACTGCCGAGGCCTTCTCGACTGCCGAGCCGGTGACGACAACTACTCCGGCTGATGTTACCACTGCCGAGGCCTTCTCGACTGCCGAGCCGGTGACGACTACTACGCCGGCTGATGTTACCACTGCCGAGGCCTTCTCGACTGCCGAACCGGTGACGACGACTACTCCGGCTGATCTTACCACTGCCGAGGCCTTCTCGACTGCCGAGCCGGTGACGACGACTACTCCGGCTGACCTTACCACTGCCGAGGCCTTCTCGACTGCCGAGCAGGTGACGACAACTACTCCGGCTGATGTTACCACTGCCGAGGCCTTCTCGACTGCAGAGCCAGTGACGACAACTACTCCGGCTGATGTTACCACTGCCGAGGCCTTCTCGACTGCCGAGCCGGTGACGACAACTACTCCGGCTGATGTTACCACTGCCGAGGCCTTCTCGACTGCCGAGCAGGTGACGACAACTACTCCGGCTGATGTTACCACTGCCGAGGCCTTCTCGACTGCCGAGCCGGTAACGACAACTACTCCGGCTTATGTTACCACTGCCGAGGCCTTCTCGACTGCCGAGCCGGTGACGACGACTACTCCGGCTGATTTTACCACTGCCGAGGCCTTCTCGACTGCCGAGCCGGTGACGACGACTACTCCGGCTGATGTTACCACTGCCGAGGCCTTCTCGACTGCCGAGCCGGTGACGACGACTACTCCGGCTGATGTTACCACTGCCGAGGCCTTCTCGACTGCCGAGCCGGTGACGACAACTACTCCGGCTGATAAGACCACTGCAGAGGCCTTCTCGACTGCCGAGCCGGTGACGACGACTACTCCGGCTGATGTTACCACTGCCGAGGCCTTCTCGACTGCCGAGCCGGTGACGACAACTACTCCGGCTGATAAGACCACTGCCGAGGCCTTTTCGACTGCCGAGCCGGTGACGACAACTACTCCGGCTGATGTTACCACTGCCGAGGCCTTCTCGACTGCTGAACCGGTGACAACGACTACTCCGGCTGATAAGATCACTGCCGAGGCCTTCTCGACTGCCGAGCCGGTGACGACAACTACTCCGGCTGATAAGACCACTGCCGAGGCCTTCTCGACTGCCGAGCCGGTGACGACAACTACTCCGGCTGATAAGACCACTGCCGAGGCCTTCTCGACTGCCGAGCCGGTGACGACAACTACTCCGGCTGATGTTACCACTGCCGAAGCCTTCTCGGCTGCCGAGCCGGTGACGACAACTACTCCGGCTGATAAGACCACTGCCGAGGCCTTTTCGACTGCCGAGCCGGTGACGACAACTACTCCGGCTGATAAGACCACTGCCGAGGCCTTCTCGACTGCCGAGCCGGTGACGACAACTACTCCGGCTGATAAGACCACTGCCGAGGCCTTCTCGACTGCCGAGCCGGTGACGACAACTACTCCGGCTGATGTTACCACTGCCGAGGCCTTCTCGGCTGCCGAGCCGGTGACGACAACTACTCCGGCTGATGTTACCACTGCCGAGGCCTTCTCGACTGCCGAGCCGGTGACGACTACTACGCCGGCTGATGTTACCACTGCCGAGGCCTTCTCGACTGCCGAACCGGTGACGACGACTACTCCGGCTGATCTTACCACTGCCGAGGCCTTCTCGACTGCCGAGCCGGTGACGACGACTACTCCGGCTGACCTTACCACTGCCGAGGCCTTCTCGACTGCCGAGCAGGTGACGACAACTACTCCGGCTGATGTTACCACTGCCGAGGCCTTCTCGACTGCAGAGCCAGTGACGACAACTACTCCGGCTGATGTTACCACTGCCGAGGCCTTCTCGACTGCCGAGCCGGTGACGACAACTACTCCGGCTGATGTTACCACTGCCGAGGCCTTCTCGACTGCCGAGCAGGTGACGACAACTACTCCGGCTGATGTTACCACTGCCGAGGCCTTCTCGACTGCCGAGCCGGTAACGACAACTACTCCGGCTTATGTTACCACTGCCGAGGCCTTCTCGACTGCCGAGCCGGTGACGACGACTACTCCGGCTGATTTTACCACTGCCGAGGCCTTCTCGACTGCCGAGCCGGTGACGACGACTACTCCGGCTGATGTTACCACTGCCGAGGCCTTCTCGACTGCCGAGCCGGTGACGACGACTACTCCGGCTGATGTTACCACTGCCGAGGCCTTCTCGACTGCCGAGCCGGTGACGACAACTACTCCGGCTGATAAGACCACTGCAGAGGCCTTCTCGACTGCCGAGCCGGTGACGACGACTACTCCGGCTGATGTTACCACTGCCGAGGCCTTCTCGACTGCCGAGCCGGTGACGACAACTACTCCGGCTGATAAGACCACTGCCGAGGCCTTTTCGACTGCCGAGCCGGTGACGACAACTACTCCGGCTGATGTTACCACTGCCGAGGCCTTCTCGACTGCTGAACCGGTGACAACGACTACTCCGGCTGATAAGATCACTGCCGAGGCCTTCTCGACTGCCGAGCCGGTGACGACAACTACTCCGGCTGATAAGACCACTGCCGAGGCCTTCTCGACTGCCGAGCCGGTGACGACAACTACTCCGGCTGATGTTACCACTGCCGAGGCCTTCTCGACTGCCGAGCCGGTAACGACAACTACTCCGGCTTATGTTACCACTGCCGAGGCCTTCTCGACTGCCGAGCCGGTGACGACGACTACTCCGGCTGATTTTACCACTGCCGAGGCCTTCTCGACTGCCGAGCCGGTGACGACGACTACTCCGGCTGATGTTACCACTGCCGAGGCCTTCTCGACTGCCGAGCCGGTGACGACGACTACTCCGGCTGATGTTACCACTGCCGAGGCCTTCTCGACTGCCGAGCCGGTGACGACGACTACTCCGGCTGATGTTACCACTGCCGAGGCCTTCTCGACTGCCGAGCCGGTGACGACAACTACTCCGGCTGATAAGACCACTGCAGAGGCCTTCTCGACTGCCGAGCCGGTGACGACGACTACTCCGGCTGATGTTACCACTGCCGAGGCCTTCTCGACTGCCGAGCCGGTGACGACAACTACTCCGGCTGATAAGACCACTGCCGAGGCCTTTTCGACTGCCGAGCCGGTGACGACAACTACTCCGGCTGATGTTACCACTGCCGAGGCCTTCTCGACTGCTGAACCGGTGACAACGACTACTCCGGCTGATAAGATCACTGCCGAGGCCTTCTCGACTGCCGAGCCGGTGACGACAACTACTCCGGCTGATAAGACCACTGCCGAGGCCTTCTCGACTGCCGAGCCGGTGACGACAACTACTCCGGCTGATGTTACCACTGCCGAGGCCTTCTCGACTGCCGAGCCGGTAACGACAACTACTCCGGCTTATGTTACCACTGCCGAGGCCTTCTCGACTGCCGAGCCGGTGACGACGACTACTCCGGCTGATTTTACCACTGCCGAGGCCTTCTCGACTGCCGAGCCGGTGACGACGACTACTCCGGCTGATGTTACCACTGCCGAGGCCTTCTCGACTGCCGAGCCGGTGACGACGACTACTCCGGCTGATGTTACCACTGCCGAGGCCTTCTTGACTGCCGAGCCGGTGACGACGACTACTCCGGCTGATTTTACCACTGCCGAGGCCTTCTCGACTGCCGAGCCGGTGACGACGACTACTCCGGCTGATGTTACCACTGCCGAGGCCTTCTCGACTGCCGAGCCTGTGACGACGACTACTCCGGCTGATGTTACCGTTGCCGAGGCCTTCTCGACTGCCGAGCCGATGACGACGACTACTCCGGCTGATGTTACCACTGCCGAGGCCTTCTCGACTCTCGAGCCGGTGACGACAACTACTCCGGCTGATGTTACCACTGTCGAGGCCTTCTCGACTGCCGAGCCGGTAACGACAACTACTCCGGCTTATGTTACCACTGCCGAGGCCTTCTCGACTGCCGAGCCGGTGACGACGACTACTCCGGCTGATTTTACCACTGCCGAGGCCTTTTCGACTGCCGAGCCGGTGACGACAACTACTCCGGCTGATGTTACCACTGCCGAGGCCTTCTCGACTGCCGAGCCGGTGACGATAACTACTCCGGCTGATGTTACCACTGCTGAGGCCTTCTCGACTGCCGAGCCGGTGACGACAACTACTCCGGCTGATAAGACCACTGCCGAGGCCTTCTCGACTGCCGAGCCGGTGACGACAACTACTTCGGCTGATAAGACCACTGCCGAGGCCTTCTCAACTGCCGAGCCGGTGACGACAACTACTCCGGCTGATGTTACCACTGCCGAAGCCTTCTCGGCTGCCGAGCCGGTGACGACAACTACTCCGGCTGATAAGACCACTGCCGAGGCCTTTTCGACTGCCGAGCCGGTGACGACAACTACTCCGGCTGATAAGACCACTGCCGAGGCCTTCTCGACTGCCGAGCCGGTGACGACAACTACTCCGGCTGATAAGACCACTGCCGAGACCTTCTCGACTGCCGAGCCGGTGACGACAACTATTCCGGCTGATGTTACCACTGCCGAAGCCTTCTCGGCTGCCGAGCTGAAGACGACAACTACTCCGGCTAATAAGACCACTGCCGAGGCCTTCTCGACTGCCGAGCCGGTGACGACAACTACTCCGGCTGATAAGACCACTGCCGAGGCCTTCTCGACTGCCGAGCCGGTGACGACAACTACTCCGGCTGATGTTACCACTGCCGAAGCCTTCTCGGCTGCCGAGCCGGTGACGACAACTACTCCGGCTGATAAGACCACTGCCGAGGCCTTTTCGACTGCCGAGCCGGTGACGACAACTACTCCGGCTGATAAGACCACTGCCGAGGCCTTCTCGACTGCCGAGCCGGTGACGACAACTACTACGGCTGATAAGACCACTGCCGAGGCCTTCTCGACTGCCGAGCCGGTGACGACAACTACTCCGGCTGATGTTACCACTGCCGAGGCCTTCTCGGCTGCCGAGCCGGTGACGACAACTACTCCGGCTGATGTTACCACTGCCGAGGCCTTCTCGACTGCTGAGCCGGTGACGACGACTACTCCGGCTGTTGTTACCACTGCCGAGGCCTTCTCGACTGCCGAGCCGGTGACGACAACTACTCCGGCTGATAATACCACTGCCGAAGCCTTCTCGACTGCCGAGCCGGTGACGACGACTACTCCGGCTGATGTTACCACTGCCGAGGCATTCTCGACTGCCGAGCCGGTGACGACAACTACTCCGGCTGATAAGACCACTGCCGAGGCCTTCTCGACTGCCGAGCCGGTGACGACGACTACTCCGGCTGATGTTACCACTGCCGAGGCCTTCTCGATGACTGAACCGGTGACCACGACTACTCCAGCTGATGTTACCACTGCAGAGGCCTTTTCGACTGCCGAGCCGGTGACGACGACTACTCCGGCTGATGTTACCACTGCCGAGGCCTTCTCGACTGCCGAGCCGGTGACGACAACTACTCCGGCTGATAAGACCACTGCCGAGGCCTTCTCGACTGCCGAGCCGGTGACGACAACTACTCCGGCTGATGTTACCACTGCCGAGGCCTTATCGACTGCCGAGCCGGTGACGACAACTACTCCGGCTGATAAGACCACTGCCGAGGCCTTCTCGACTGCCGAGCCGGTGACGACAACTACTCCGGCTGATGTTACCACTGCCGAGGCCTTCTCGAGTGCCGAGCCGGTGACGACAACTACTCCGGCTGATAAGACCACTGCCGAGGCCTTCTCGACTGCCGAGCCGGTGACGACAACTACTCCGGCTGATAAGACCACTGCCGAGGCCTTCTCGACTGCTGAGCCGGTGACGACAACTACTCCGGCTGATGTTACCACTGCCGAGGCCTTCTCGACTGCTGAGCCGGTGACGACAACTACTCCGGCTGATGTTACCACTGCCGAGGCCTTCTCGACTGCTGAACCGGTGACGATAACTACTCCGGCTGATGTTACCACTGCCGAGGCCTTCTCGACTGCCGAGCCGGTGACGACAACTACTCCGGCTGATAAGACCACTGCCGAGGCCTTCTCGACTGCCGAGCCGGTGACGACAACTACTCCGGCTGATGTTACCACTGCCGAAGCCTTCTCGGCTGCCGAGCCGGTGACGACAACTACTCCGGCTGATAAGACCACTGCCGAGGCCTTTTCGACTGCCGAGCCGGTGACGACAACTACTCCGGCTGATAAGACCACTGCCGAGGCCTTCTCGACTGCCGAGCCGGTGACGACAACTACTCCGGCTGATAAGACCACTGCCGAGGCCTTCTCGACTGCCGAGCCGGTGACGACAACTACTCCGGCTGATGTCACCACTGCCGAGGCCTTCTCGGCTGCCGAGCCGGTGACGACAACTACTCCGGCTGATGTTACCACTGCCGAGGCCTTCTCGACTGCCGAGCCGGTGACGACTACTACGCCGGCTGATGTTACCACTGCCGAGGCCTTCTCGACTGCCGAACCGGTGACGACGACTACTCCGGCTGATCTTACCACTGCCGAGGCCTTCTCGACTGCCGAGCCGGTGACGACGACTACTCCGGCTGACCTTACCACTGCCGAGGCCTTCTCGACTGCCGAGCAGGTGACGACAACTACTCCGGCTGATGTTACCACTGCCGAGGCCTTCTCGACTGCCGAGCCGATGACGACAACTACTCCGGCTGATGTTACCACTGCCGAGGCCTTCTCGACTGCAGAGCCAGTGACGACAACTACTCCGGCTGATGTTACCACTGCCGAGGCCTTCTCGACTGCAGAGCCAGTGACGACAACTACTCCGGCTGATGTTACCACTGCCGAGGCCTTCTCGACTGCCGAGCAGGTGACGACAACTACTCCGGCTGATGTTACCACTGCCGAGGCCTTCTCGACTGCCGAGCCGGTGACGACAACTACTCCGGCTGATGTTACCACTGCCGAGGCCTTCTCGACTGCCGAGCCGGTGACGACGACTACTCCGGCTGATGTTACCACTGCCGAGGCCTTCTCGACTGCCGAGCCGGTGACGACGACTACTCCGGCTGATGTTACCACTGCCGAGGCCTTCTCGACTGCCGAGCAGGTGACGACAACTACTACGGCTGATGTTACCACTGCCGAGACCTTCTCGACTGCCGAGCCGGTGACGACAACTACTCCGGCTGATGTTACCACTGCCGAGGCCTTCTCGACTGCCGAGCCGGTGACGACGACTACTCCGGCTGATGTTACCACTGCCGAGGCCTTCTCGACTGCCGAGCCGGTGACGACGACTACTCCGGCTGATGTTACCACTGCCGAGGCCTTCTCGACTGCCGAGCAGGTGACGACAACTACTCCGGCTGATAAGACCACTGCCGAGGCCTTCTCGACTGCCGAGCCGGTGACGACAACTACTTCGGCTGATGTTACCACTGCCGAGGCCTTCTCGACTGCCGAGCCGGTAACGACAACTACTTCGGCTGATGTTACCACTGCCGAGGCCTTCTCGACTGCCGAACCGGTGACGGCGACTACTCCAGCTGATCTTACCACTGCCGAGGTCTTCTCGACTGCCGAGCCGGTGACGATGACTACTCCGGCTGATGTTACCACTGCCGAGGCCTTCTCGACTGCTGAACCGGTGGCTTGACTAACGAGTGACACTGTTCAACTGTAAGCTCAATAAATCCACACGTATACATTTGTTTGCTTGTTTCTTTGCGATCTTCGTGTCCACCCCCGCGCATCCTTTCGCTTTCTGTGTTTCGCATGCTGGCCCCGCCCCCTTGCTAGAAGGGATCCCACCAATCCCCCCGTCCACTGGATATCTCGTTCAGCTAGCCGCAGCCAGTTATATCAGGCGGCTGATTCCATAATCACTGCCCTGTCTGTCCCCCATCGCTGCTTCGAGTGAGAGTGATTCGCTGCTTGCCCGATGATACTGCCGCGACTTTTGCTGCTCTTCGCGGCTCCTTTCCTCGCCGATGCCTCGTTTTGCGGTCGCAGCGGAGTCCCGTTCAGTGTCGAGATCCTGCCCACTGGTGAGCCTCGTTGTTTTGTGTTCAGGTCCAAGTTTGGAACATTTTTTGTGTGATGTGAGACTGTGTTTGTGCAACTCACGCAATGTTCACTCATGCGCACTCGATGATCCACTTCTTGCGACTGTGGGCAGAACATGGGCCAACCTGTCACAACTTGGTGGAGACTGTTTTAAAAGCCTATTTGATAAAGGGTATGTGATTGTCAACCTATTTCAGGCGCGCCGGTTTTGGGATGCGCCCAGCCTTCGTGTGTTGCGTATCCCGACTCGCCAGAGTCTGACGACAGCCATTTCGAGGTACGAGAGTCCGTTTCATGATTCGTTTTTTTTTTACGTGTGTGATTTGAGAGCGATATCGATGGGCAGATTGACGGTTTCTTCCGCGGCGGCGATCGGCAGACGATCAGTCGCATTACATCCAACAAACTGCATGCCGTGAGTAATTTATATTCGTTTCCGCGTTCTCCACATTTCTACAAAATCTCATTCGCGATAGACAAAAGAGGAGTGGAGATGGAATCGCTTTCTCCTTTTTGCACTGGCTCCCGAGTGTAGCTCGATATGGGTCATCCTTCAGTACACAGCACTTTCTCTCTCTCTCTCTCTCTCTCTCTCTCTCTCTCTCTCTCTCTCTCTCGACTCACGACACGCGGGCACAAAAACGCAACTCCATTCTCTCTCTTTTCTATGCAATGGTGTCATTGACGGAAACATTTCTCGGAGTCTTCGTTCTTTCGGTTTCCATTTCGATCGCCAGGCAATCGCGAGATATCAGAAAGAGAAATGGATTAATGGATCACGAGAAAAAGAGGCGGCGATCAAAGGAGGGGTGAAACCGAGAACGAGGCGAACGCAATTATGGAAATCGCATCAAAGTGGCGTACTGATATCAATTCGTTTTGTGGGTTGCTATGTGACTGCAGAGGGATCGTCCCGAATCGATGATTTCAGAACTGTTCGGGCGAATTCAACGCACTACAGTGCAGTCGGAAGAACCAGTGGGTGGGAGGCATCGAATACATCGACCACCCGAGGCAACCGTGAGTCAAACCATTTTCGAATACTTTTATACGTACATAAGCAATGTGTATGGACACATTGTCACCTTTGCCCCTTTGCAGTCTTGTACTACAGTGCTGTTCGTTTGCTGGACTGCGCTTCTCTCAGGACGTGGGAGTGACGACTATTACAGCAGGCGAGGCGGTCACTGGAGGAGAGGTGTGTCCCTTCCCCCTTCCTCCCCCACCTCTCTCCATTCAGGTGATCCGCGACGGCCGCCAGATCTCCTTTGACGTCATCGCCAACATCCGCAAGGTCGTCGACCCCACCGATCCGCACGCGTCAGTCCCACGTTTTATTTTTGTTCTGCCGTCTCGTTCCCAAACCGCTCACATTGCCACGCCCAGATCATAATCGCCCTGTTCTCATCATTCGCGTATACCAAGTTTCGCGCGGCAAATCTCATTTCTAACCATTCTAATCGAATCAGCAATTCGCAGATTTGGGGATTCGAATATTAATAGAGGGTTCAAGGACGTTATGAATGGTTTCTCGGAGGAAAGCGGCGTTGGAAACCTCTCCCTCCACTCACACCCATTGTAGCAATTGCGTGGAGGGAGAAAAAGACTGTGTGAGTGTGGATGGACACTCGAGGGTGTGAAGAAGTGAGAATAAGAAGGAGAGAATCCACTCGAACTGTGAACAGCCACCCAATAGCTTTGTATGATCAGGGCCGCTCGTTCACTGGACATATGAATAATGTATCGATTAGGAACGCCAATAGCTTTTTATTTGATAAATGTTCATTGAATTCAATGTGTAAATATCGTGCATTACTGCGTAGCTAGATGTTCGCTCGCGCTCTGACCGGGGGATGCATGGGGAAACAGCAGGGAGTGAAATTAGTGGATGGGCGCGGCAGGCATACACACGCAAGGGACCGGTCGGGGGCACACGCTTCCAGTAGCCATTGGCCCCCTCCCTTCCACCCGCAATCCATTCATTAATAACACGCAGTGGGGCGGAAGACGCGGGGTAGCTATGATACTTGTGATCCCCCGGATGAGACAATGATGAGACAAGTATGGGAACGGGTTGTGTGAGTGGCGAGAGAACGGGTTAGAGGGGAGAATCTGTAAGCTGCGGACGAGAGCAAGGTTAAGTAGACATTCGATTACGCACACTGATTTTCGAGAGAAAGTGCGAAAAAGGAACTATGGTGATAATATTAGTTTGCAGTGTTTCGTACGAAGTGACGGTGCGTCGCATGAACTGTCTGCCGGACCCCCCAGAGATGGAAGTCGCCTGTGAGTGATCTGACTTTGACCAACATGTCATTATCGACTTCCAACCGCGCATTATGTGAATTTATGGCTTGTTTCGTTATCGCGCCCGATCTGTTTTCACAAGCCATTGGCGCGCGTCGTCTTTTCGCCGTCTGGAATGCACATTATGCAGTTTGGGAGGGGATCCTACTGCCATCCACAGCTTCTCTGAATCATTCGTCAGCCAATAAATGAGTAATCCTCTTTCCGGAATGAACTCGTCTTGTCCGGTTTCGCGTATAATTCGTTTCGAACAGATCAAAAGAAAATGAGGGATCGATTCGATCCATCGTCCTTATGAAACTTCCACAAGAAAGTTTCTTATGTGATCCGAGATACGCAACCGTTTCGTTCTGGGTATGGCCTAGTTTCGGTCATCTCACTTTCGCTTTCACCTTTTTTGGCGATACTAACGAACTCTCAGTTATCTCAACGAAACGACAGCTGCGCAAGAGAGTGAACAAAACAAAATGACGTCATTTGAAGATCCACACAAAGTGCAACATCGCTATCAGATATCGTGATATCCGCAGTGATTTATCGACTGTTGCATTGTCTGCGAGTGATAATGGGTGATATCAGGATATCCGATATCCTGATTCGCTCGCACTGCCATTTTTCTCGCAGTTGCTGATCGGAATTTCGCGTTAGCTTCATCAAAACCAGAAAGAATCAGTCAAAATCGTGGGTGTGTGTGTGTGGGTGTTGGCTGTAGATTCGGAACGGGTGTTTCGCGCGAGTTCAAATCAGCCGGACGCCGCATCTCATCAGTCAAAATCGAAACACCCTTACGTCACCCACGCATAAACAACGCGTGGACAGAGGAGAAAGGAAGAAACATGAACCACAACTGTGATCCATGATTCATAACTGTGGCAGCTACAGTAGACCTTCGTACCGTACTGTTTGCAGATGACGACGACGTGGACTCGGAGGTGGTGCACGTGCTGTCCAAGTCCGACACGGGAATGCCAGCCAACAGGGAGGAGAGGATCGTCGAGCAGACACAACAGGTGTGTACACTGAAGATTTTTGAAAATCATTAGATACGTTCCTAAAATTTTTGGTAAATTGTGAAGAAAATATAGTCAGATTGGATCCTATATGCCATCCGTGACATTTCACATGTTGTGCAGTTTCGTGCAACACAACATGTATATCTTCAAAGATCCAAAACGCTTTGTGAGAAGGAATCGAACCCATGGGCAGATCGCAACGATCGCGCGCTGGCGGCGCGCTCTACCACTGCGCCATTGAGGCTCACACTAAGAGGTCATTGAATCTCCCAGATATGTTTGCTCGTTAACTCTCATCATAGTACACTCAAGTGGCCAGTGGAGCTACATGTGCTCTCTCTTCGATCTCTTAACAACTGCCTCTATGGCGCAGTGGTAGAGCGCGCCGCCAGTGCGCAATCGCTGCGTGCTGCTCATGGGCTCGATTCCTACTCATGGACGCGTTTTGGATATTTGTTGACAAACATGTTGTGTTGCACAAAACTGCACAACATGTGAAATGTCACGGATGGCATATAGGATCCAAACCGACTATACCAGAACATGACATTAGGCTAGGTGTCGGTTTGGGTTAAAAAAATGTATGTGACCGATACAGTCTTATATAACCACACATATGTGTGTTCAGCCCGAGCAGCCTGCTGTTCCCGTCGCGCCTGCAGAGACGCAGACCGAGAAGGTACATAGGTACTTATTCGTGGTGGGACCATATTCCCTATTAAATTAACATTTTTTTAAGGATTTCAAGCAATGCAACGTATTTGTGAAATACACTTCGATGGCATTCGTTGCGGGACCAATGTTTTCGCAACGAGACCACTTTCAGCCGCGCAAGCCTCACAAGCAGCAGAAGCACAAGAAGGGCAAGAAGGCGAGGAAGCATCACACTCACGAGCCTCTCATCGAGGAGGTGAGTGGAGAAATCACTACCAATCAATCAATAAATCAATAACTGGAGCTCCTTCAGCTGCCTCCCCAGCCGGCTCCCTCGTTCCCCATATCCCCTCCTCTGTCCATGCCTGCCTCCGCAGAGTCATTCGCGAGTGGCACTGGAATAGTAGGTGAGTGAGCCTTTATCTCTCTTTCCAATGTGCGTGTCATAATAATCCGAGTTCCAGGAGGCGGCCACGCGCCTCCCCCCTTCCCCGGCCCTCCGATGCCTGCCGGAGAGAGCGGGTTCGGAAGCGGCAGTGGTGTCATGGGTGGGTCGGCTATCACTCTCATCAATGTTTCATAGAAGAACTGACTGGAATGATTGCAGGAGGCGGCTCGGCCCCTCGGACATTCCCCGTAGCTCCGAGGCCCAGACAGAGACAACAAGTGCCCTTCCCCGGAGAGGAGGAGGAGGAACAGGGAGTACAAGTGGAGGTGCATCACATCTCTCTCTCTCTCTCTCTCTCTCTCTCTCTCTCTCTTCCTCTCTCTCTCTCCAAGAATATGGATGAGTAGCTAGTTGACGTTCGATGTTCAGCCGCAGCCCCGGCCGCACTCCCACGGCGCCCCCATCTTCAATCCTCTCGAGAGCGCGCTGCCCGAGGAGACCGCCCCGCCCAGGGTACGGTACTTCAAATATCATACTGGAACGATAACTGTACGGTACACGTTCATTGTAGTCGATAGCATGAGCGTATGATTGGGAGCGAGTGAGAATGGGTTTCCAGCCGGCTCCCCCTCCCCCTCCTCCTCCCGCTCCCAGACCGCAGCCCAAGCCTCAGCTCAAGCAGAAAAAGATCCAGCCGCACAGCAGACACTACCAGTGAGTACATCCCTTTCTCTCTGTCTCTCTCTATCAGTCACTCCTTCTTTCTGTCATCTGCGTGTTGTACTCCATGGACAGTGAGCCGAGTGAGCGTCTGAAGAGCAGTGACATGGGTGCATACAATTGTTTTTCAGTGTCCCGTCCACCTCTCACTCTCCTATCCCCGTTACTCCGGCGATGCGCACCGAGGCCCCCACCACACAAGCGCCCACCACCACCAGGGTCAGTCAGTAATAATTTCTAATCGTAGATTCTTGTTTCACAAAATTGTTTCACCACTGTTCCATCATCACTATTTCAAAAAGACAAAGCAACTACATACTTGCAGACGGAGGCTCCTTATACGCTGGCGCCGCTGTTCCCGGCGCTCCCCCCATTCCCCGCCCTGCCACAGCTGTCCAA
>CAWZYM010000147.1:142500-402500 GCA_963966185.1 Rhabditoides inermis
CCTCGGTCAGATAGCGGCGGAGAGAGGAGCGAGAGAATGGCGGAGAATCCCGAACAGGCAAATGAGCCCTCATTTCACCGCCGCACCCTTAATGAATAGCGTCGTTGCGTTCTTTCTGCACGGACTCCCTATGAGTCACGTGTGCGATTCTTTTTGGATCCGTTCCCACTCCCCCAGCCACTTCTTAATTCGATTATCTTACGATCCCACAAGTGTCTGACCACAGCCCAGATACCACTTGTTCTGTTTTTTTTCGCGCGTTCACTCTATGATTGCACGCGCGCGAATGTGAATCCTGTTGTTTCTCATGTTCGTTCACCCATAATTCATCAGTCGATACCTACATACCATCCCCCCTCTCAACCACAGTTCTATGATTTAATCGTCTTATGCGTTGACTTCAGGCGTTTAAAAATAACTGAGGCTGATTTGATATGTATGAAACCACCTGTAACCTGTATATCCAAAATCGATACATTTCGAACCTCGTCATTATTTGCGCATTTCCCGCTCTCTCTCTGTGTGTACTGGGGTGAAATGATGGGTCATGGGTGGTTCCATGGCTACTGTCCCGTTTGTTCACCTGTCGCCTCATTGACAGTTGCCGAATGTATACAGTCAACATGTAGTGTCTACATTCATTTCAAGCATTACTTATCGTTACCTCTAATGGTGTTGTTTTCTAAATATGAGAGCACTGGGATATTCACATAGCGTCTATCTCACAGTAGACGGACAACAATCCGGTATTGAGAGCGGCACTCCGATTATTATAGTTCGGTGTCCTCGCACAGAGATGAGAGAGATATATATGGAGAGAGAGAGAGAAAGAGATTATCACAGGTGTGTCCTCTGTAATGTATGTACCCGCTCCACCTCATTATAGCTTGGCCTTGTTTGTCCCTAGCGCATTGTTTGTGTCGCCGGTGAGCTATTGATTAACATAATTATATGGTGCATTTCGAAAATGACATTATTACCAATGACGTCACTCATTATCGATCGAAACGCGCGTTCCAATTTCGGCATTCCGAATTGGTGCGCTTCGGGCATAGGAAATGTTCGTCGTTGCAATTACGAGGTGACAAAGATGGGATCGAGAGAGAGAGAGGGGGGGAGGGGAATAGAGGTACTTCCCTCATCGTAGTCCTAGCAACGCGGCGGTCAGACCAGGGTAGTGAGTCAAGCGTCACCCATCTTCCCCCTACCAGTCCCCCATTCCTTCCGATTCAATCCCCATTTCATAGGCCTGCACACATCTAATCCACCCGTCTTCTAATAGCGAAATAGCGGTCGACGTGCGAGGAAAATTGCAATGAAATCGCAACATTCTCATTGTACGCATGCATCGTTTGCTCTCATATTTTCAATAAGAAAGATGCCACGTCTATCTATTGACTATCGTTGCACTCACCTCTTCACATATTGCAAATGTATGCACATAGCATATCCAGAATCCAAAAGCCGTTGTTGTGTAGGTGTACTCTTCTCTGTGTCTGCGATCTCTCTGCCTTCAACACTCGCTGCCCGCTCTCTCGCTCACTGAGTCGATATGCAGCGTCCCCTCTCCTGTTCCCTTTCCATGCAGCGCCGGCGATCCTCCAGTTTTGTATTTTCACGCATTCTCTCTCCCCCCCCCTCTCTCTCTCTCTCTCTCTCTCTCTCTCTTTCTCTCTCTCCCTCTCTCTCACTCACTCTCTTTCTCTCTCTCTTTCTCTCTCTCTCTCTTTCTCTCTCTCTCAAGGATTCCAGAACCCCGGCTGCCGTGCAAAAACGTCGTCACCTAGGAGAGGGCGGCAAAACACTGCGAGAAAAAAGAGAACACCTCACTCCGGGAATCCCTGATTGGCCGGCGTGTGAAACACCTGCATATTCGGTATCATTGATTGCATTTTCGCCAGCACAGCGTACTTTGATTTCGTGAGTTTCTCTCTGCTACTGTACATATGTATGTTTACTAATATGGGCGCTCTGTCGCGGAACTTTATTTACATCCGCATAGGGGGCGTGTGTTTGTACTTATGTGCAGGAGGGACAAGTTTAGATTGCCTCATTTCTTTCGATGCTCCAGCGTTGTTTAGATAATAGTCAATGGCTGAGGGCGCAAGAAACGGCGCGTCAACTGCTCTCAGTGGCAGCTCGCTGTGTTCGAACTCGCTTCGAACGCTTCGAACTGTGTTTTTCGAACTCGCTTCGAACGCTTCGAACTGTGTTTTTGCTTTGTCGCCGCAGTCGTTTTGGAAAAAAACCACAGGCGCCCCCCGCATTTCTCACAGCCCCGATAACGGGACGGCTGCACACTGGCATCTGCACAACTCGGATGGCCACTCGTCTGATTAGGGCTTCTCTCTGAAACACTGAAGACGTGCACTCCATTAGCCAGAGATGCCCTCGGGCACTCTGTCCATTCGCAGCTCTATTCGCCCCCACTCCTCCTAAAAACATCTCTCCAGTCTGCTCGTTTTCAATTCTTCTCTCCACATACAAATCCGGTGTGCAATTGGATTTAGCCAACCTTCTCCTCGCTCACTCAGCTATCCACCAGCAATCTCACGTTCCTCTCGCGTTCCCACACTCTCTCGCGTTCGCACACTCTCTCGCCACTGACTATCATAATTGTCGATTTATTCTTTTTCTGTCTCTCTCTTCCTCCACTCTGTTCAGTCTCTCCATTCACTCTGAAAGAGAGCCACTCTTCCTCTTGCTGGCTGAAAGAAAGTAGGGAGAGATAGAGATAGAGAGAGAGAGAGAGAGAGAGAGAGAGAGAGAGAGAGAGGAGGCGTCACTCCGGCCCATTGCATCGTCGTTATGTCCCCGACTCATGTCGACTTTTTGTCTCTCTTTTAACTATGTGTGCTTTCTCGTTTATTACTCGCACTTCAGTCGGTCCCCCCGCAAATTATGTGTACATCCGAACTTTACTTTACATGATCCACTTTCCAGATTGTCTTCGGGTGGCATTCCAGGTATTCCACATATACGCCTAGAACTTAGAACGCCTTCACAGCAACAACAAAGGTTTGCGGCAGCGGAATCTAATTTCCGTCTCGGTCGGCTACTGCTGATTGACTTTTCGTATGTATTTACTCTCATTCTCGCGCACGCGTTCCACCACTTTTCGTAGTTCTGTGACTACATTTGTACAGCTTCTTGGTCCCACCACGATGAGCCTTGCAGATGGCGGAGAAGCTGCTGGAGAACTACAACCCGCTCTACGATGTGCATCTACGGCAGTACTTCGCGCTGCCGCACATGCAGAAGCACCTCCGCAACCTCGGACTGGTGCGTTTCTGGTACTTGACTGGTGCGTTTGACTGGTGACTGGTTCCAGATCGACCAGTCCGGTCATCCGACGGAACAGCAGGGCGAGGTGTACCAGCGCCACAATGCCATGATGCAGATGATGATTAAGAATCGGTGAGCGGGCTGGGTCCTACCACGAATATTTGAATATTCAATATTTTGAATTTACGATATGTTTTTTTTCAGTGAGACGCAGCTTGTTCGTCTGTCAGAACTGCAGCAGAAGCTGGATGCTGCAGAGAAGGTCGAGATCTACCGGAGAATCAGGGTGAGCGCTGCCTTATCCACTCAACTTCAGACATCAATTTGCACAATCACCTGCCATTCTAACATTTTTAATCACAAAACGCAATCGTCATTATTGTCCTGTCAAGCGCAAATCTCTTGAAAAAAAAGAGCGCGCATAGAGCCGATATCTATGAAGCAGGCCCGAGGGAGTAGGGAGTAGGGACACAAAAAAGAAGATGATGTTTATGGGTGCATGCGATTCAGAGACACAAAAAACGTACAAAAAGTCATGAAGTTGCGAGTTCAGGATATACATACGTACGACAGAGCATTATGACATGTCTGACAGGACGTTGTGAGTTGTTGTTGTTGTTGACTGATTGTATTGCAGTCCGGTCAGTCTCCGGAGTCTTTCCGACGCGCGGCCGCGGCCACTCGTAGCAAACCAAGCAGGAGTCTCTCCAGGGGTGAGTATGTAAGGAAGCTACTAGTTATGCAACAAATACCATAATGTGAAGTATCGACCATAATGTGAAGTATTATGTCCAGTTCATTTAACGCATTCAGTTAATGTTTGTTTCAGTTGTGATTTCATTAATACAACATATAATTCTACATAACTATCATAAAATTATGTTCCATACATATTCCTTCTAATATGTGATTGAAACGTATCGACTAGACAACATTACATCCGTTTTTTGTAAAGTTTAGAATATAAAAAAGAAAGATAGGTTTGATTGTATTGCTTTTTAGGTCGTCGTTCAGTGGAGGATGGTCCGGGGGGTTCCCGTCGTCGTCGTTTCTCGAACAGCACAGATGACAAGGAGATCATACGGAGGGTCGAGGTCACACAGGCTGAGCCCATACAGCATGGTCAGTCACGGCATGCTATCAGTTTATAATCATGTTGTGTGTTGTGTGTAGTCACTTCAAAAAGTGCATTTTTTTATTTTTGTAAAAAGAATATGAATTTATAATATGAATTCATAAAATATGTATAATAAGAGTAATGACAGAATTTTTCTCCAATTAATGCACAAAACTGCTAGCAAACTATATTCTTGTTGTGAAGCGTATTTTTATAGCCCAAGACGCGTACTCGCGTCTTTCTGCGAACGTCGGCAAGTATCGATACCTGCACAAGCTCGTGAGTACTATGATAATCATACAGTAGCCTAACCTACTCCTACAGTAACCGTGACAGTATCCCACAGTGACGTTCGTGACGTTCCTACCTCATTGCAGGACGATCCCACACTCACGGCATACAAGGACCAGCTGAAGAAGGAGCTAGACAAGCTGGAGAAGTTCAGAGAGGTGAGTCATCTCTCTCACACAACAAACCCTCTCTCTCTCTCTCTCTCTCTCTCTCTCTCTCCACCACACTCTTTCCAGGTCTCATTCGGTGTCCACTCTGTGACTCGCCAACAGCCGAAGGGCCATCAGAGCTGGTTCTTCCGTAGACGGTATGCCTTTGTTCTGCTTCTATCAACATGCTAACATCTTTCTACCGTACCCTCAACCGTAACCCTGCTCCTCTACCGTAACCCACGTGTAGATCGTCGCTGCCGCACCTTCCGTCAGTGGGGCTCTCACAGTCCGCGCCCGCGCACACTCTACAACAGCCACTGAGGTCCTATGCTCTCTCCTCTTTCCCCTATCGGTTCCTCTGACCGCCTGTTTTGGTTCAACTCCTTCCCTTTCCTGCTTCCCGTGCCGCTTTTCGTGCCGCACCATCAGCTTGGTTTATCGATTTATCGATCGGCTCTCGCGCTCTATCGAGCGCTCCTACTCAGTGGCTGTATGGCAGAGTGTGCGTGTGGCGTGGATGTGCCTGAGTGATTTGAATTTTCTTTTTAAAACGTTCAAAACACTCGTCGTGTCGCGGTCGTGGCCAGTACTACCGTCGCACCAAGTGGTGTACCGAATGACGGTAGTTATTTAAATAAGCATTCGTTTACAGGTCGATCAAGAACCTGCGCGGTCGCACGGCGCACTCTCCGCGTAGCCGGAAGACGGAGAGGGACTCGCGGACCAGCTGTCCTCCCACCACGCGGACCAGCAAGTGAGTCCCCCTCTCTCCCCTCCACTCCTCACCACTCACTGCAGGCGTTCCGACTCTTCGAATGCCCGCTTCCTGCCGCCTCTCCCCAAGCAGCGCACGGCCAGCCAACAGCCGAAACCGACAACGGCCAAGTTAGTATGGGTTGCTATGTTTAAATTGATGTATTAGTGCATACATTTAGCAACAAACCTCCCTATCCGACAGGAATAACTTCAAATTTGCAATCGACTGTTTGCAGGAAGCCACAAGCGTCAGTGGCTCCCCGTCAGTCTGGAGAGTCGTCGACGCGGGTGCGCCAGACGACGACAACTACGACGACAACCAAGACTATCCCGCCGTTCAAGCCAGCGGAACTGCCGAAGAAGACTGCGCAGAAGGAGGAGGAGAATGTGAGTGTTTCGGACAGATATGACAGTTATCAGTTATCATTGCCCGTGATGTACAAAAAATAGAAAGATAATTTGCTACTGTTTTCAGATCGACTCGACGACGCGCACGCACACACCGGCGGAGACGCCGACTGGGGACGGGCCCGCGGTCGCAGCCGCAGTCGGGGGAGCCACTGCCGCCGCAGCAGCCGCCGCACTCCTCGCCAGCCAACACGCAGACGAGCCGGCCGAGCAGACTCGCGATGCTGTCTCCTCGCCCGTTGACCACACCCAGGTCGTCTCCCCGGAGGTCACGCACGCCGCTTCTGATCACATGCATGACGATGTGTCGAATCATGACGATGTGACCTCACCTCACCACGAGGTTGCGGAGCACAGCCACGATGACGTCACGTCAACGCACGAGGAAGCTGCCTCGCCCGACTACAGTCATGACGTGGCCTCACCTGTGCACGACGAGGTCACCTCACCTGCTGCCTATGATGTCACTTCCGATGTGGATGACCATCTGCAGTACGCAGCTGCGGAGAGGCAGGAGAGTCACTCGCCACCGCAGTATGCCACCGACTCGTCGGATTCCGATCCCGAGTACGCGGAGGAGGACAAGGTGGAAGAGAAAGCGACGGAGGAGGAGCAGATGGAGGAGGCCGAGGAGCAGGACGCAGACCTTCAGGAGGTGCTGCGCAGTCGCCGAGAGAGCGAGAGCAGCCGACGGGAGATCCAGCTCGACGGATACTACAATCAGCAGTCGGAGGGAGAGGAGGTGAGCTCGACTCCACACAACACAATCAAACATCACTGACCGATGCCTGTTTCAGATCAACATCCCGCTGTCTGCCGATGACTTTCGCTCGCCTGTGGTTCCTGCCGGACCGGTGGCCGCCGATCACTCTCCTGAACCTGCTGAGGGCAAGACCTCGCCACTCCCTGCCGCAGCTGATGTCGCCGCATCACCGCGCGAGCATCACGTCGGTGACGTCACTGCCGACGCGCACCACCCGCCCGCCGACGACGCTCACCCTGCAGATCCATTCGAGAAGGTCGAGCAGACGTCGGCTGCGCACGCCGTCGAGGAGCAGCACGCCCACCATGATACCTTCACCCGTGTAGACGACGAGGAGGAGGAGATGCACAAGATCGAGGTGGCTGCTGCAGCTGCGTCGCCCAGGCACGAGGAGGATCATCATGAGCACGTAGAGGAGCTCGCAGCGCCGGCGATCCAGATTGACGAGAGCGACAGCCAGCACTCATCTGACGACGAGAAGAAACACCACGACGATGTGGAGGAGCACTTCGAGCAGGTGGTTGTCAAGAAAGACCATGCAGTGAACGACGCCGGTGACGACACCGTGGAGAATGTGGAGAACACGATCAACGACGCACTCGAGATGGTCAAGGACGTGAAGCAGGACGCAGAACATGCTGTTGAAGACATCAAGCACACTGCCCCTGATGCTGTTCACGACGCTGTTCACGAGGTCGAGGAAAAATCGCACGCACTATTCTCGTCCATCTCCACCAAACTTACCGGAATGAAGGACTCTGTGACCGACGCCGTCGACGGAACTGCGTCCACCATCTCCCACATCACTCATGAGCTGGCAGAAACGACGGACGATCTGTTGCAGTCTGCCAAGGACAAGCTGGCCCAGCTGAGAGACCACACTGAGGAACACGTTGAGGACGCCGCATCTGGAGTGGAGGAGACAGCGCAATCTGTTGAGCACTCTGTCACCGAGGTTGTGGACGACATCAAGTCTGGAGCTGACGATCTTGCTCACGGAATCGAGAACGCCGAGTCTGCTGTGGATGATTATGTTCACGAAGTGCGCGACTCGTTCACGGGAGTCACAGACTCGATCTCTGAGGCTGTTCACGATGCCGCACTGGACATCACTGATTCTGTGCACGACCTTCACGACCACACTGCTCATCTCGTCGACAACGCAGAGACCCGTGTCGTGGACGCAGCTCACGATGCTCACGACGCATTTACTGGCGCCGTTGACGACGTGAAGACAAATGCCGAAGATGCTGTTGACGCCGTCAAGTCGGATGTCAACAACGCAGCACACGATGCTTCCGAGACTGCTCATCACATTCACGACAGCGTCATCGATACCGTTCACGGACTTGCGGGCGACTTTTCCCACTCGGTCAACGATGTCGAGGAGCACATCTATAACGCCGTCGACGACGTCAAGCACGCAGCCGAAGACACAACTGAGGCTGCTCGCGATGTTGCTGACAACGCGTTCAACACCGCGACGGCTGCGCAGGACGCTGCATCTGATTCTGTCATAGATGTGGAGAAGGTGACTCAGAAGATCGAGCACCACTTCGACAATGCCGTAAACGACGTCAAGGATCACGCAGACGAGTTTTCTGACAACTTAAACGAAGTCGTTGCCGGAGCCGTTGACGACATCACGTCCGCTGCTGGCAATGTGAAGGGTCACGCAGTTCATGAGTTCAAGACTGGCGCCGACGACGTGGCTCACATCGAAGACATGATCGCTGGAGAAGTGAGTGATGTGGAAAATGCGGCACACAACGCTCATGACGCGATGTCCGGCACTCTAGATGACGAAAAGCACGCGGTTGAGGATGTTGTGCACTCGGTAGGAGACAACGTGACTGGTGCGTTCAACGATGCTGCGTCGGTTGGTTCTGATGTCGCGCACGAAGTTCACGATCATATCACGAATGCCGCTAACGACGCGTCTGAGGTAGTGTCTGAAGCTGTGAACGACGTGCACACGACCGTTACTGAAGCTTTCGACGACGCAAAATCAACCGCTTTTGATGCTGCTCGCGATGTACACGACCACATAACTGCAACCGTCGACAATGCGAAGTCTGTTGTCTCCGAGACTGCTCACAACGCATCTGACGCCGTGGTCGGTGTAGCACATGATGCTCACCAGATCATCACTGCAGCTTATGACGATACTGCATCCGTCGTTGTTGATGCTGCCGATAAGACACATGAGGTCGTATCTGACGCTGTTCACGACGAAACTGATGCCGTTACTGGAGCAGTCGACAACGTCAAGAGCGGATTTGCAGGAGCCTTTGACGAAGCCCAGAGCGCGGTGTTTGATTCAGCTCACGCAGTGCAGGACCACGCCAGCGAACTCGAGTCAACGCTGGGAAACATGGCACACTCGTTCACGGACAAGATCTCCGGTGTGTTCGGAGGCGCCAAGGAGACCGCTGAGAAGGCTGCTGAACACGCGGAGAACGCCGCCCATGTTGTCCATGACGCTGTGACTGGCGCTGTTGACTCTGCCACGGATGGAGTGACCGATGTGGCGCACGACGCTCAGCATGCTGCCACTGACGCTGTCGAGCACGCCAAGTCCGCGGCCGATGATACCGCTCACTCTGTCGAAGTGAGTGTTGAAGAAGAAAAGCAAGCGTTGTCTGACGCTGCTCATGGAGCGTTTGATGATGTCAAGACCACGGTCGACGACGCGGTTCACTCCTTCGGTGATCACGTCAGTGGAGCCGTCGATGATGTAAAGAGTGGAGTTTCTCACGCAGTCGATCACGTTGGAACCGGACTCGATAATTTGAAGGAATCTGTCGATGTCGTGGCTCACGAATCCGGTGGTGATGTTGAGGAGACGTTCGAAAAGGTGGCTGCACCTGTGCAGACAGCTGTCGATGACACCTATCACGCTGGTGAGGATGCTATCAACACCGCATCGGACATGATGACCTCCATCCACGCTGGAGCCACCGACGCCACTGATGACTTCGATCACGCAGCCAAGGAAGTCGCGCACACCACCGAGAGCACACTGGGCGACGCAATCGACTCTGCCAAGGACTCGGCGCATTCGTTTATCGACCGAGTGAGCGACAGCGTCGGAGGTCTCGTCGACAAGGTCAAGGAGGCGGTGCACGGAGAGGAGGAGAAGGAGCAGGCATATGGAGACACGCACGATGACGCGGCTGACGAGGCGCCGATGGAGAGGCGGATCGTGAGTCCCGACAACATGAGCACGGATTCGATGGTGATCCACGAGGATCACTCCAAGCCGGTCAACCCCATGCAGCAGAGCATCTATGTGCATGAGGCTGAGGAGGAGGTGAGAAGATGGCCGATGTAGTAAAGCTGTGTGTGTTATTACAGACCGCTCACGACAACGCGCCGGCTCCCGACTCGGAGCGCAGCTACATCACTTCGCATGTCACCACTACCGTCACCGGACCGACTCCGGAGGTGAGTGTTAGGAGGAGGTGCATGTCGCAGGTCGAAACAAAAGCTTCAGGTTCCCACGACTCATCGGACGAAGAGGAGGCTATGGACGAGTCGGCTGACGACCACAACGGCAACCATGGCAAGACGGCGGTCAGAGAGTACGAGGATGGTGGGTACAACCGTTTTGAGATGGCAAAGACACTTGATTGTTGTTGTAGGCGACTCGCATGTGACGGAGCGCGTATTCGACGACCACCACGTGGATTCGAACGGCACCCAGCACTACACCCACACTGAACATGTCATCACCACCACTGTGCGGTAAGTGGCAGAGCACGCAAAAACAATTCGACTTCACAACGTTATGAACGATTATGGTGACACTTTCTTTCAGACACGCTTCCTCCGACGAGGACCCGAACATGGCAGACGTCAAGTTCCTCCCCCATTCCAAGAACGCGGACGGAGCCGCTGCCGACGAGGACAACCACAACACCTCCCACGTGTGATGACGCCACCAGATGACGTCACCACTGCCCCCACAATGATCCAGCGAGCTGAGTGCGAGCTGATCGCCGCGCCGATCAGCTGACCCATCAGCTGATCGCCCGCGGATGACGTCACGTGAGTGTGAAACACCGGTCCTAGTAGCTGTCTTCACAGAAAGATTAGAGAGTAATGTGATACACACTCGTAGTATTTGTAGACAAGAGTATTGAGTGAGAAATGAGAATTCCCGTTCCTTGATATCAGCTTTACGCGTGAGTGCATCTCAAATGAGTATTGATTGTCTTGAAAGATTATGTATTATGTTCGCGGTAGATTTAAAAAAAAATTGCTTGAGTGCGTGTGCATTTCCACCCCTAGATTTGATTGGTATCGTGTTTGCTCGAATAAACAAGTTTTGATAACAGACCAACATTTATGTAATACTTTTCACAAAAAATAGGTAATTGTTTTACATGAAAATCAGGTAGGCGTATACTGCGAGCAGAAGCTGGTGGTGTACTCGGTGAGTGTACTACTGTCGCTATCCGACAATGCGGACATCAAGTATTTGGATTGCAGAGAGCTCACGTCAGAAGATGCTGAAAAGGCATATGAATGAATATATGTATTGCATGTCCTCCTTCTTTATCACCTGATAAACTGATTGCAATCACATTGGGAAAGAGACCAGGGTCGAGATATGCCACTTGAATTGCTGACGTTGGGCTGAAGGAAAAAAAATATGATTTCTCTACTGGAAATCCTCACCTAGCCGTTAGCAGAACGAGTACATTGTTGGAGGGTGGCGTAGCAACGTTGAGTCTCGCAGTTTCTCTGTAAAATTACAAAGATGAAATTGATGTGCACCACCCAAAACGAAATACCTATCTACAGTATAGTCTCCAGCAGCCGGTACAGGAAAACTGTTCATATAAACTTGCAGTGAACTAAAGTTTTCGAACATGACATCGGGATAGAACGATCTACCGCCTGGAGTTTGTCCATAGTAGATCACATTTGCCTCGAAGCTCGAGAATCTACAAAGTAACATGTACAATTATGATTCATTTTGCTAATTTACCTCGAGAAAATGTCTGCTGCCGATTTCATCACATAGCTCTTCTGCATTGCATAGCCGTAGTTCGCATCGACTGCGTAAATGGACGCGTCAAGAACGTACACCACTTGTATAGGACACAGAGGAACTGAAAAAGTTGTGTTGCATCGAACCTTCTGTTAGACGACGTGCTAATGAACATTCACATGTTTTCTCCTGTGATATTTACATCAAATCTTATCACACACTTGGTCTGGGTGTAGAGTGCGAGAGGGTACCACAGAAAGACAGTGTATACTGTGTCAGTAACGATGCATCCGGGTCGTTATCGATATCGATTGTGTGAGTACTCAGCGACGACACGTCCACAAGGGCTGGAATGGTTTCTAGACACAGGCTGGTAATATGTTCACAAACGCGAGAGACTGACGGCAATCACGTTTTTGAACGCAATTGGATTTAGGTGAGCATTCTCAATGGATGCAGTTGAGCTGAAGAAATACTGATTGTTGAAAAAACACGTTGATTACGGACCTCGCAGTGATTAGTACGAGAATGTTGTTTGGTTTTGGATGAGCCTTGTCCAGTACATTGTTGATTTCACTGAATGTGAACTCATCATGTGTTGGTCGAAAAGGACTCGCCTGTCAACATACACTGGCGGCATCCTCGGTTTACCATAAATGAGACTATCAACAGCATGAAAGCTGTCAGAATCGTCATAAAAGGTGTAGGGGTATGAACTGGTAGACGAGACTGATCCGTAGTCAATCGCAGTCGCTCGAAAGTGTGAATACCTACAAGTAACATAAATTTAGCATGCAAAGGAACAGGTTTTACCGAAATAGAACATTGGTAGATCTTCTTATGTACTCCAGTTGTCGAATGAGGTTATTCCTAGTGTTGTATGTGCGAATAGAAGCGTCAAGAACATACACCACTTCAGCATCGCAGGACACTAAACAGAATGAAAATTTCCTGCATGTAAATTGAAGAATACATGCGGTCGGCGATTTTGTAGGCTGCTGGGGTGTAGTTGGAGTGGAAACAGATTTCGTCGTGATTGGTTCTTCTCCGCAGAATGACAGTATATGTTGCGTGAGAAGCGATCCGTTGGAATCCTTGTCAATGTTAATGGCAAGTTTACTCAGCGACGATACGTCAGACGAACCTAAATATGTGGTTAAAAATACAGTGGCGACTTAATTTAAACTCTTAGTATTTGTAAAACTGTTTTAACCAAAAAGTTAACTCGCAGTTGTAGTTGCAGAATTTAATCGCCGACTAGCGCTCCGGCGCGCTGTCGCGCGCCTCCGCACTAGGTATACAAAAATAGAAAAACAGAAAAATAGTTCGTCTTGCATGTTTGATAGTTGATTGCTCTCTAATGACTCTTGCGAAGATACATACACGCAAGGGTTGTAGTTGAAGTGTTCAAGTTCCTATTTTGTGTATTTTTTATGTATTTTGTATATGTAGCCTAATTTTGTCTTTTCTAACTATCTCTCCTACTTCTTTATCACTTATTTTTTGTTTCACAGATGTACACTGCCCCATCTCTTTCTCCTCTACACTGTTCCGTCTACCTCTTTTCTCGACACAGTTCTACTCTCCCCTATCTCTCTCCTCTCGTTCTCTCTCTCCTTTCTCTCCTACTGTTTCGCTATCTTTTTCTCTCTTTTACTTTTTCTTTCTCTCTCAGTATTATATATATATATTCTCTAGAAACAGTATTATATTCTCTATTGTCTACTGTCAACTTTCTAGAGACAATACTAATACTATGCTCTTGTTTGTCTTCTGCATCTTTTTCTTCTACTGTGACAACAATTTTCTAGAGACATTACTATGTTTTTTCTATCTACTTTCACCTCTCGTCACCTCTTCCACTCTCACATCTGCAGTAATCACTATCACTGCGACATTCGAGAGAAGTTATGTCTACTCTCCCTTCTCTCTCCTATTTTCTCTTTCCTATTAGAGAGGGCGCGCCAGCGCCCTCTCGTTTGTACTGGATGTCCCCGCGCGCTAGAATGCTCAAAACAAAAACGACTTTTCCCGGATGAAGCACTTTTCCTCATTTTGAAGTGATTTCCATTGTTACATTGCATTCACATCTCTATTCGATAGAGTTATAGAAAGTTGTATTGAGTTTGATTGAATTTGAAGCGAGATACGGAGAGTCCGCATTCGAGTGCGGATTGAGATTGGTGTCGGGCGGGCGTCGGACAATCGCTTTCGCCCCGCCCCCTCTGTGTGTGAGTGAGAGAGAGAGATAGGCGAATAGCGGGTGCGCGTCGGTATCCGCGCAGCGAATCGCGAACGTGTATGAAAATGTAATTTTGTGAAACAAAACTTAAGAAAAGGACAGATATTATCTTTCAAAAGTACTTCCAAGTAAAAGTAGTTGGTTTGTACTGTTGTCTCAGTTGAGCAAAAGGACTGACATGTTTTCAATGGAGACATGTGCAAACAGGCTCTCAGCATTATTCGACGTGTTATGATACAACAGAAGTTGTGCTTTCAGATAATAACTGCATAACTTCGTAAACGCGTTCATTATAATATGGCCGCTTTGCACTGGTATGAGAGAGAGAGCCTGTTGGCACATGTCTCCATTGAAAACATGTCAGTCCTTTTGCTCATTTGAGACAACAGTACAAACCAACTACTTTTACCTTGAAGTACTTTTGAAAGATAATTCTCTCTTGTATACTTCCACGTCCCCGCTGCGGTGACAACAACTTTCTAGAGAAAGTACTATGGCACCTTCTGTCTACTCTTCTATTCTCACATCTGCAGTAGTCACTGCGACTTTCGAGAGACAGTTATGCAAAAACTTTTTTTAACAGAGTGTACTCTCTTCTCTACTGTCTTCTCTTCCTACTGTGAACTCTCTTCTCTACTCTCTTCTCTACTGTCTTCTCTTCCTACTGTGAACTCTCTTCTTTACTCTCTTCTCTACCGTCTTCTCTTCCTACTGTGAACTCTCTTCTCTACTCTCTGCTCTACTGTCTTCTCTTCCTACTGTGAACCGGGGAGTTCAGCGCCATAACGGCGCACACACGCATTAAAGGCACAGGGGCGTTTAGCGTTACCAAGGTTCATCGAAATTCACTTATGAGAACTTGGCAAAACTGTTTGCACGTGGCGAAAATCGAACCGGCATAGTATGGTTCACAAACCGTGAGCGTTACCACAACACTATAACGACTTGATCTGACAACCTCATATCGACGAAATGCGCACAGAGCTCAACTTTACGATAAGTATTTTGGCGCGAAGTTCGAATTCGCCTTACCAAGCTTCGCACGTGCACATTTTGGTAAGCGTGTAGGTAACGAGGAAACGCCGTTCTTTCGCGTTTTCTTTGATTATTTCGTGTTTCTATGGGTCAAGCCAAAAACCAAAGTCAAAAACTAAGCGCCTCTGTTGCTTTAAGCCACATAGTAAGTGTACAGACTTCTTTCGTCTGGGATTATGTGTTCTCTCGCCATTTGTGCAGTATTGAAGAGTTTTTAAGTTGAACGGAATGGAAGTCGTGGCGGGATCAACTTTGAGTTTGAAATAAAATGTTGCAACAGTCAGTTGCAACATTTGAAAGCAACGGATAATCGTTGTTTTTTTTCACAAATCGATTAAAATTTGGGTGAATATGAATCTTTAAAGCAACAGTAGCGACTTATTTTCGACTCGGAGTATTATTAAAAACCATATTATCCTAACACATTTGCAATTTTTGCGAAAAAAAAACGACGATTCTGCGTAACTTTCGATTCTGCCACTGCCAAGAATGCAGCTCAAAATTTGAATTTCCCCCAAACGCTTCACTGCAAAAACTGGGGGCGAAAACATAACCGCAGATAAACAACGCTCGGTTACTTGCTTCTTGGCTCAGTGCATGTGCGCTGCGTTGTGCCCCCGATCTTCGCGGGTTCGATTCCGGTCAGCGTCAGCGCCGAATGTTTTGCTCGTGTGAAAACGAGGAGTTGTGGCAGGTTGTTGCAGAAATAAGTCGCCACTGTTCCTTTAAAACATTCCTAGTCAAAAATAAGTCGCCAGTGTACCTTTAAGTTGCAACAAGAAACTCTGACAAAGATCAATTGCAGCACGTTTCCATGCAATTGACGTTAACATGCAAATCAAATCGAATCGAATCGTCATCATATCCGACACCTTCTTTTTTATCAAAAAAAGGCAACACACTTTAATACCTTTAATAGGTTCGCACAGCTCAAGATTTTTTTTTAGGAAATTCTGAACGAAATGCATTTCAGTATTTCTCTTGTCGTTCATATCACTACTCTTTCACATGACTTCGTGGTGTAACTCTCGCTTAGCGAGCAGAGGTATTCGTTTTGGGTACCCACGAAAAGTCAAAATAAAAACACCGTTCCATGTTCCATAGGTTCTGATTTTCATCTAATCAGCCTAAGGTCTCGCGTGAAAGGAGTGTAACTCATTTTATGTATGTGTCTGTATGAACTAATATTGAACTACTGTATTGCAAGTAGTTCTTTTCATTACCTGATAAACTGACCGCAATCACATTGGGAAAGAGCCTAGGGTCGAGATATGCCACTTGGATTGCTGCCATTGGGCTGAAAAAACATTAACTTGTATTTTTTCTAATTGATACTCGACCTAGCCGTGAGAAGAACGAGTACATTGTTTGAGGATGGCGTAGCAGTGTTCAGTCTCTCGGTTTCTCTGAAAATTGTGAATATTGAATGTACTTATACAGTCCAGAGAAAAAGTCAGTTCCGCCACCACTCCGCTCGTCCATCCCGCATTTGAAAATTGCGCGCGCGCGAAAGTTTGAATGTGAATTTATTCGCGTGCTTCTTTCATGTCTATCGACTTTTGCCGCCTCGCACTCTGTGCTCTTTTCTGGCGGCAACTGATTTGTCCCTTCACTGTAAGCACATAACACAACAAAATATACCTGTCAACAGTATACGTTCCAGCAACCGGAACAGGCGAAGTGTTCATATAATATTGCAGAGAACTCATGTTTTCAAACAGAAAATCCGGATAGAACATTCTTCCGCCCGGATTTTGTCCATAGTAGATCACATTTGCCTCGAAGCTCGAGAATCTACAAAGTAACATGTACAATTATGATTCATTTTGCTAATTTACCTCGAGAAAATGTCTGCTGCCGATTTCATCACATAGCTCTTCTGCATTGCAAAGTCGTAGTGGCGCATCGACTGCGTAAATGGACGCGTCAAGAACGTACACCACTTGGATTGGGCACAGAGGAGCTAAAGAAGGTGTGTCAGAGTTGTGTTTCTTATAGTTTCATTGATATTTTATAAAATCGTATCCGTTTATGTACCTGGTGGAGTATACTGCGAGCAGAAGCTGGTGGTGTACTCGGTGAGTGTACTGCTGTCGCTATCCGACAATGCGGATATCGAGTATTTGGAATGCAGAGAGCTCACGTCAGAAGATGCTGAAAATGCATATGTATGAATATATGTATGTATTGCATGTCCTCCTTCTTTATTACCTGATAAACTGATTGCAATCACATTGGGAAAGTGACCAGGGTCGAGATATGCCACTTGGATAGCTGATGTTGGGCTGAAGAAAAACATAATGTCATAAGGTTTTCTCTACAGGAAATCTTCACCTAGCCGTTAGCAGAACGAGTACATTATTGGAGGGTGGCGTAGCAGCGTTGAGTCTCGCAGTTTCTCTGTAAAATTACAAATATGAAATTGATGTGCACCACCCAAAACGATATACCTGTCAACAGTATACGTTCCAGCAACCGGTACAGGAAAACTGTTCATATAAACTTGCAGTGAACTAAAGTTTCCGAACAAGACATCTGGATAGAACGATCTACCGCCTGGAGTTTGTCCGTAGTAGATCACATTTGCCTCGAAACTCGAGAATCTACAAAGCAACATGCGCTGTCATATTTCATGTTGTCAACACACTTTGAGAACATGTCTGCTGCCGACTGCATCACATAGCTCTTCTGCATTGCATAGCCGTAATTCACATCAACTGCGTAACTGGACGCGTCAAGAACGTACACCACTTGTATAGGACATGAAGCAGCTGAAAAAGTTAGTTTCAAAGTTGTTATAGTTTCCTTAATATTAAAAACTTCATATTTGTAGTAGTACCTGGCGGATTGGGAAAAGCTTTGATGTAAGGAAGGATTTGTATCTGAACGTTACATCGCATAAAATTTAAAATAACTTCACTGACCGTGAGTGTAAATAACAGAGAGAACAATTTGAGTCTGTGAATGAATGGTATCATCACTCTAAATAAACATATAAGACGAGCGCCGTAACTTTTTGACACTTGTGACAGAACATTCGAAGATTTCCTGTCGAAATATCGTGTAACAGGGGATTGGTCAAGTTCTGCACAGCTCGTGTCAGCTTCTGCTGGGTGCCCAGCATCCACTTCCATCGCTTGTAAGCTTCACTTCCTACCTTCACAATCACACCCAACGCCGACAGAACTTTGACCAATCTCTTGTTACACGATATTTCGACAGGAAATCTTCAAATGTTCTGTCACAAGTGTCAAAAAGTTATCGCACTCGTCTTATATATATATATATATATATATATATATATATATATATATATATATATATATATATATATATATATATATATATATATATATATATATATATGTTATTTGTAGAAACTCAAAATCGATTCGGACAGTCTGAAAGAACGAATAAAGCAAATTGGCAAATTGCGCTTTTATGAGTTGCCGTAAACGATTGCTGATAACAAGCATCGATAAGACTAAACTTTTCCGCAATTCTTTTTGCAGAATCAGATTATCATAAATGTTTTTTTCCGATAAGGCAAGCATGCATTGTTGTGATCCAGTGATTCAGACATTACAATTTTCAATATACGAGGTTTAAGTTGTTTATGTAGTTTTGATGATCGTGCTATATCACTAAATGGATTATGAGAACGCATATCCTATATCGGATACGCGTTTCAATCGGGCTGACCCCCATTCTCCCACTTGCTCCTATCACTAGGGATGTCAAGGGGAATTTACAAGCGTTACGGATATGTGCTTACTGTATATCAAAATGAAGTAAATTATATGTAGTTTTGAAATAGTATCATTGTTATTAGTTGTTTTCTTTCATTTCCGTGTTACGCGCATCGAAAGCGCGCGGTTTTAGGGCGCGCGCGGCACACAACTTCACAGAGAAAGGCTAAGCCACGCCCCTTTTTGACGTCATTTTCATAGGATCAAATCAATTTTTGTCAAAAATAATAGGTTATGACACGGTCCAGCGCCAAAAGGAAGGCACTACTAGATACAACTTTTTACGGCGCGTCGAATGGTGTATTCCGTTTGGCGCGGGAAGATGCCGCATATTTGTGCCATCAAAGCTCCGCCCACTTGACATCCCTACCTATCACTTTCTCCCTATCAACCAGCCCGCTGATTTACATATTGGATTGACTATTGATCATTCAATAATTCATTTTACAATGTATTCCTTCCTACTCCTATCTATCTTCTCGGTGGTAACAGGCCTGCTAGAGAACCCGGACAGAGTAAGTGGAACTGATGTATAATAACGAAGTTAATTGTAAAAATCATGTTGTTGAAAAGATGATCATGAATCTTTGATAACTCTAATTCGTTTTCCCACCCGTCCTCCCTCGAAGCATGGCATGGTGTTGTCAGGTGTACGGACAGCGCGCGCCCGATGCCCGCTGTGACTTCGCAGTGCACAGAGACAACAAGGACGGACCCAGGGTCGCCGGTCAGTCACTAGTCATCAACAACAACCAGTGTGCGCTCCAGGCACGTCTCTCGACTCGCAGCTGTACTATGAGATATCGTGCAAGCCGGAGAAGGTAAAGGGGGGGGGGCGAGAGAAGGAGAGAGAGAGAGAGAGAGAGAGAGAGAGAGAGAGAGGGGGAGAGAGAGAGAGCGAGCGAGAGAGAGAGAGAGAGAGCGAGAGAGCGAAAGGGAAAGAGAGGAGAGAGGGAAGGAGTTCCCTTGTCAGGGCTACTGTCTCCGTGTTTCCAACTGTACCATTAGCCCCGACGGCGGAGCAAACGTGAGTTATTTTTGATGTAAGAGTTTGTATTTTGAAATTTTTTCGATACCTTTAATTTGCATTTAATATATGTTCCGTCTATGCTGATTCCCTCAACTACTTACATTTAGCGAACGAAATTTATGTTTTTGATGTTTTGATGTATACGTCTCACTCAGAGCGCGTTCAAATCGAGCAAAAGTCTATAGACATGCGCGCGGCACGCAAATATATTCACATTCAACTTTCGCGCGCGCAATTTCAAATGCGTGACGGACGAGGCGGAGTGGTGGGCGGAACTAAATATTCCCTGGACAGTAACTACATGATATGTTCAGGACCACCTGATCAACCCGCACACAGTGATCGATGCGAACGGATGCAGTCTGGCATGACAGTCTCTATAGTCACGTAGAGGTGAGAATCTCTCCTCTCTTCCCTGAACCATTCTCTGTTTCACTCTTTTGTTCGCGCAAACAACTGTCGCTCGTTCAGATTTTAGTCTAAAAAGCTGAAAACGCGTGTTGCAGTACTCGTCCGACTTCTCTGCGGGCATCCCAAACCCGTTCCCGATTCGCTTCCGGCAGTCTCCCTCGGTCGTCTTCTTCTGTGTCACCACCATGTACCCCCGGGCAAAGACCGAGGCGTGCGAGGCGGCCCGACACAAGTGCGGATAGCCACGCCACACTCACCATACTGTAATCTTATAATAAACTCACAGCATTGTTTATGATCAGAATACGACAAGGAGATGGTACGCAACTAAATAATGAATATGAAACTCTCCTCTCCTCTCTCTCCTCTCCTCTCCTCTCCTCTCCTCTCCTCTCCTCTCCTCTCCTCTCCTCTCCTCTCCTCTCCTCTCCTCTCCTCTCCTCTCTCTCCTCTCCTCTCCTCTCTCTCCTCTCCTCTCCTCTCCTCTCCTCTCCTCTCCTCTCCTCTCCTCTCCTCTCCTCTCCTCTCCTCTCCTCTCCTCTCCTCTCCTCTCCTCTCCTCTCCTCTCCTCTCCTCTCCTCTCCTCTCCTCTCCTCTCCTCTCCTCTCCTCTCCTCTCCTCTCCTCTCCTCTCCTCTCCTCTCCTCTCTCCTCTCCTCTCCTCTCCTCTCCTCTCCTCTCCTCTCCTCTCCTCTCCTCTCCTCTCCTCTCCTCTCCTCTCCTCTCCTCTCCTCTCCTCTCCTCTCCTCTCCTCTCCTCTCCTCTCCTCTCCTCTCCTCTCCTCTCCTCTCCTCTCCTCTCCTCTCCTCTCCTCTCCTCTCCTCTCCTCTCCTCTCCTCTCCTCTCCTCTCCTCTCCTCTCCTCTCTCCTCTCCTCTCCTCTCCTCTCCTCTCCTCTCCTCTCCTCTCCTCTTCCTCTCCTCCTCCTCTCCTCTCCTCTCCTCTCCTCTCCTCTCCTCTCCTCTCCTCTCCTCTCCTCTCCTCTCCTCTCCTCCTCCTCTCCTCTCCTCTCCTCTCCTCTCCTCTCCTCTCCTCTCCTCTCCTCTCCTCTCCTCTCCTCTCCTCTCCTCTCCTCTCTCCTCTCCTCTCCTCTCCTCTCCTCTCCTCTCCTCTCCTCTCCTCTCCTCTCCTCTCTCCTCTCCTCTCCTCTCCTCTCCTCTCCTCTCCTCTCCTCTCCTCTCCTCTCTCTCATGTCATCATGATTGTGTTGTCATATTCAGATATAACGATCCCGGATAAACGATTGATTGATTGATTGATTCATGTTCGTTATAATAAATAATAAATTATCTTTTAAAAGGACTTCCGTAAGAGAAGAGTTTGTGTTACTCAATGTAATGCAACAAAAGCTCATGCATTTTATCAATCGAAATAGTAAACAAACCTGCTCTTTCTGCAATAAAAACTAATGCGAGCAAATGTTGTATGTCGGGAAATTTCGGTATCCGATCGATTATATATAACTTGTTGAACTATTGGAGCAGGTTTGTGTACTATTTCGATTGATAAAATGCATGAGCTTTTGTTGCATTACATTGAGTAACACAAACTCTTCTCTTACGGAAGTCCTTTTAAAAGATAATGAATGTACTTTTATTGGATTTCATATAAATCTTTCTACATTAACATGAACCACAAAACATTTTTTTAAAGAAATCCAACAGTTCACTCACCTTGTTGAGTCCAAAATTGTATAAAACTTGCAAAAAAGAGTTTAGGTAATGCTGATGGGAAAATTTACAATTCCAATGTCATTTCTATGTAAAATCATATATTACAAAAGGTTCGCCGCCAGCCGGAACCGAACTCGAGCCATGTGTCTCAACGGGCGCAATCGCTAACCACAACACTACTGTGCGCACGGCAGAGCCCGCGATCTAAACGATATCAGTGCAAACCACAGGCAGTGCGGATAGTGCACCTCCTGTCTGCTGGGGGCAGCCGGTGCGCGCCACCCCCCCCCGAGAAAACGTTCCGTACACGGGGGATTGCCTGCCCCTCAGGGGGCGCGCGCGCGTATCTCGCTTCCTACAACAGCTAGCGTTACCAAAATCGAAACTTAACCATTTTCTGACATTCTGATAACATTTATCAGCATCACATTGTTCTCGTAAAGATTCTAAGGAACCTTTCGTTCAATCGCCTTTTGCCGATTCTAGCGCGCGACTAGGGTTAACACAAACCAACCAGCGCTGCCGCGCTGGTTGTAATTATTACAGTCACGATAACTGCGCCACACAATACTGACGTGTAGAAGATATGATTATGGAAAATGTCTCGTAAAAGTAGGGAACTTGGCATTTGATAGGAATCCAAAGTCTTGCATGACACCCGCCCCCGGTGCCTGGAGGTGGCTGAGGAGGAGTGCGGGGAGGGAACCGCGTACGCAACAAGAGACATGCGTGTGAGGGACGGGGCACGTTTCGACAGTGGAGACTTCTCTCTTTCCTAGGTAACAAATTTACGAAAGCTAATAACGCATAACAGAATACATATGAAATGGGTGTTGACTGGTACTTTTAACAAGTATAGGTGTGGAGTGTGATGAGTGGCAGCTTGTGTGGTATCTATAGAAGGTGTAGGCGATTTGGATAGCGCTCGACGGGGTTCAGTCATCGGTCGGCGGTCGCGTGGTTTCAGATAGTGTGGGTGCGTAGATCTCATCGGCTCATGTTGTGGAAACTCACCCGGCTGGCAGCAAGATCGACACACGACCATACGAATCATATGGAGAGTTTTAGTGTCTTAGAGAGATCTTCGAAATGCGACGACAAAAGAGAAAAGATGCGAGCATAGGCTTTCGTGACCAATGTGTCGCGCGACTCGCAACGTGAAGAAATTGTGGAGCAGCGTTGAACGGGTCGCCTTGACTTGCAGCGTAGCGAAAGCCACGCGCGGATTTGAGACGGAACAGTTGCGAGCATTTAGTGCTCCCCTTTCCCCTAAACAAAGTTGTTGCGCAAAAATCAGATCGGGGCGTGCGCGCCTCTCATACAGGCATACAGCGTGGTCAGATTGAGTCGCAGTGAGTATGGAGGCATTGATTGTGGACAATCAGGTGAGCTCGTTATTTGTTTCACTGATTGTTAAATTTGTTGAAGTGCATGTATTAGTGTTTGTACAGATTATTGAAATAATGTATATTTTCGTCACGTACAGACAATGTTCGTTACAACTCGATCAATTCGCACTCGTACAAAAAGTGCTGGCGTATACGAAAGTTATAATCTCGCTATGCGTCACTGCGGTAGATCAAGGGTTGACAGGGAGTCAATGCGGCGTAAGTACAATAGAGACATGACACCGTATTCAGAGCGGCAAGCGAGGTGGATCGAAAACTCTCTCTCTCTCTCTCTCTCTCTCTCTCTCTCTCTCTCTCTCTCTCTCTCTCTCTCTCTCTCTCTCTCTCTCTCTCTCTCTCTCTCTCTCTCTCTCTCTCTGGCGCAGGCTGTATATAAGCCGCTTGCAAGATCAGCGAAAAAAGCCGTTTTACCATTGGTTTCTGACGGAAATTTTTTTCGACCATTTTGCAAGCGGCTATAGTCTGCGCCAAAGCGATAGTTTCCGATCTACCTCGTGCAGTTCGAAATACAGTGCCATAACCTACCTGCCTCTCTTGTTTTGCGCGCTATTGCCGAGAGCAGACTCTCTGTCTTCCTCTGATCTATCCCACCGCGCGCAACTTAATGCGAGCATAGAACTATATCTTGACTGGATTAGATAGTATAAAAGTGATCAGATGAGATACGTAATGTACAGTCACTATACTTTTTTCCACATGTTCTGTTCAGTATCCTATTTTTCTTTTAGATTAAAATCTGTTGAACGTTTGCCAGTGGATGATCGGGTCTGCCACATACCCGAGGCGAGAGGTCGCGTGGTGAGAGTGAGAGTGAGCGAGGAGTGAGTGCTGCCCGCGGGTATGCCCCTCTCACTCACTACGACGCGTGTGCTCAATTACGACATAATTAGAGTTGTAAAATGCCGAGACACATGTTGGGTACTGTTCCACTGAACCCGTATAAAATGAGCATCCCAGCACCACCCAATCACTCATTCGCTCACTGCATCCGAGTACATCTAGTCGTCTTCGTTGTGTGATACCGTGCATGCTTTAATTTACTCATTCTCGTCTCTTGCTCACATCTCTGTCTTGCAGGATGTCGCTGAAGTTCCTCCGTCGCCTTCCGATCTTCAAGAAGTCTCAGCAGTCGTCCCGTCTCCCGTCTCAACTCCTCTCTGCCCCCTTCCCTCCCCTCCAAGCTCCCCATTCCAGTCGTCGAGAATGACTACGGAGAGTTTAACGCCTACGGTGTCATCCAGCCACAGGTGAGCATAGCTGGGTGGTCCTCCTGGTGTGACGTCATCGCGTTTGTTTCAGCCGCGCACGATCCGTCACATCCATCTGGCTATCGTCTGGCAGAGACCCGATGGCTGTATTGTAGTGGAGACTGTGGATAACGGAGAGCGAACCAGGAACGAGTACAAGGTGAGACTTGATGACGTCATTTCCATGCCATGACGTCACCGTTCTTTTCGTTCAGATGACGTGTTCTTCGCATATTCTGAGAGAGACGACGTGCACTATCATCGAGTTGCGAGGCCGAATCGACGACAGACTCGGACATTGGCTGAGTGGAATCGCTGGAGCCAGTGGACTCCGGATCCAGGCAGCTAAGCTATCCATCAGGTAGGCATTCAATGACTTATCAATAGCTGTTCAATGGAATAGCGTTACTAACTCCGCCCCTTGCAGCCCCGCCCTCTTCTCTTCGCTGCTGCACAAGCACTCGATCCACTCGCTGCTCATCGCCCGATCGGTGTTCGAGGACGCACAGCTGATCAGTGATTCATTCTTCGCGGCCAACCACCAGCTGAGGAGCATCCGAATCTCTGCCCTCGAAGGACACTCCCTCAGGTCAGTGGTCTCTTTCCCTCTCTCTCCATCTCTATTCTTCTCTCTCTCTCTCTCTCTCTCTCTCTCTCTTCCACTCTCTGACCCTCTCTCTTCTTCAGCTTCCCTCTTCTCACCGACCGCTGTCTAATTCGTTGGTCGAAGCAGCACATCATCCCGTCTACTATCGAGTTCAACAACGTCGAGACTGGATTCTCCGCCGAAGCCGTCTGCTGTCTCATCGAGGTACGTACTTTCTCTCTATGTGTTTCGTTGTCTCTCTCTCTCTCCCTCTCTCTCTTTCTTTCTCTTCCCCTCCTCCTCCCACTCTTATCCTCTTTCACTCACCCGTCCTCTTTCCAGGCAGCTGGCTACACCTCTCCCCGCACCGTGCAGTACCAGTGGCAGTTGGGGCGTGTCCGCACCAAGTGTGTGTCCGCGGTCCGCCTCCTTTCGCCCCGCCTCCCCGATCTCATCGTGTACCCTGTCCACAACAGCCATGTCCACGTCGTGAGCGACGAGTCCAAGTATATGTATGCACATTTCTATACCGCCGTTTCTAAGAGGACCCTCCCTAGCTCCCAAAACTAACCATACAATGTTCTGATTGTGCATATTACCGGTGATTTTTGTATTGCTAATGTTATAAATAAATCTACTATTAAATCTACTATTTCAAAATCATTTTCTACGATAGAGAGAGAGGGAAGGAGGGAGAGAGAGGGGGAGGGAGAGCAGATCCGCATGTGGTGGTATCTGGGCGCACATTGATACGCTGATACGGACTACGTATGCCTTCCATATAGGATTTCGGTTCTCGTAAACGGTTTGACATGCAAAGATATCGGCATGAGAAGGCCACACAATTGCAGTTTTCTTGCCAAGTACTGCGATTGAAAATAAAGTGTAAGAGATACCGTATACGTATAGAAGAATAGGATTAACTGCCGTGGTTGTTTGATGGGCGTAAGATGTACGGCAGTTCATTGTGTGCAAGTAAGAACCAAATCTCTGAAAGTTGATCGCGTATTGTTACAAGTCATCCTAATAGCAAACTCCTTTTCGATGCAAGAACAACTCATGAACTCATATGAACGATTGAAATGCAAGAGTTTATTGATTTTGAATGCTGGTGATGAATGCTGCTTAGCGGCGGGTTCCGTCCTCGAAGAAGATTCCTCCGTCGATGGCGCAGTACTTGGGGCAGATTCCGGGCTCCCCGGTCTTTCCGGGCTCCCCGCCCTGCCCGTCGTTTCCGGGCTTTCCATCCGCTCCGGGCATGCCGTCGGGTCCAGAAGGTCCCTTGTTTCCAGGGTTTCCGGGCTTTCCGTCCGCTCCGGACATTCCGTTCTGTCCAGGGGGTCCGGGAGGTCCGGGAGGTCCAGCGGGTCCGGGAGTGCCGGGCACCATAGGCTCAGACTGCGCATCGGCTCCGGGCATACCGGGTGCTCCAGGAGCTCCAGGGTTTCCAGCGGGTCCAGGGGGTCCCTTAGGTCCAGGCTGGCCAGGCATAGCCATGGGTCCGGGGCTTCCAGGCATACCAGGCGATCCAGCGTCTCCGGGAGGTCCGTTGGGTCCGGGAGGTCCGGGGGGTCCGGGCGGGCACGGCTTGCAGGGAGGAGGAGGCGCCGAGTCGCAAGGCTGCTGAGGAGGCTTTCCGGGGTTTCCGGGCATTCCCGGGGCTCCCGGGTTTCCGGGCTTTCCGGGGTTTCCGTTGGGTCCGGGGGGTCCGGCGGGTCCGGGCATGCAGCACTCGGAGCACGCGCCTCCGGCAGAAGCGCCGCCTCCAATCACTCCAGAGTCGTATCCAGACTGACGGGCAGTCCTGTTTCCGGCAGACTTGAGATGGTTCACCTCAGACCAGATGTCCTTGGAGGAGAGCTGAAAGGGAAGGAGTGAGGGAGGAGAGGGGAGTGTGGCTGCTCACCTTGCACATGTTGACCTCGTGCTGGAAGGAGTGCTTGACGTGGTGGACGTAGTTGTACGCCATCGGGAGGGTGACTGCCACAGATAGCACAGCCACCACCGAGAAAGCGACGGCCGAGTAGGCCACGAAGCGGTACGCCTTCACACGAGTCTCCAGATCCATCGTCAACTGAGGGGATGCCAACTGAGACAACCGCATCCCTTTTATACCCACCGGACAAGGCGATTCTCTGTTGCGCATTACACATCCTAAAAAACCGAAAAAGGCGTTCGGATCGCATACGCGAGTTAGTATGCAGCACATAAACTGATCACCGCTCATTGGCAGCGAGAGAAGAGAAAGAAATGCGATGCAAAACTGTCAAGCCACAAACGAGTGATTTGTGCTGACTGGCATGCCGTTCACAGCGATCGTGCGAGTGACTATACAATTCTTGAATCTCAAGTTTTTGAAAATTGCGCATGCATAAAACGTAACAAATACTAACACAAACCTGCGTTTCTTTCTCTCTCTCCCTTTCTCTCCATTATCCATATTAGTTATTTGTATTCTTATATTTCATCTTTTACTTCCACAGTCTTGTATGCGCAGGTTTGTGTTAGTATTTGTAAACGTTTTATGCATGCGCTTTTGTTGAATTGGGCCAAGACAAAGTGACTACCTTTACGCAAGTACAATTCAGATATAATATATGTGCTTTTATTAAACTTCATAGAAATTTCTTCTCTTACTGAATCAAGCTCTTTAGTTCTTTATTTTGCACATAACCATGATGAATGACGCAATTTGACTGGCATGGAGTGCCGTTTAGGTCACAGAAACCGATAGTGACCAAACTGATATCAGAGATACCCTAGGAGGTCACTAGTCGAAAACCGTTTTCAAATCCACAGGACCGGCCATACGTTTCAAGATATTTACGTTCCAAATGTTGGATGTAAATGATCATTCCTTCTTTGTTACGAGTTGTTTTTGTTGATATTGTCATAAACTCCTCTCCAATTTTCCAGGAGCTTGCGCACTAATGGTTTTATTTGAACTCTAATTATCTTTTAAAAGTACTTCCGTAACAAGTGTTGTTTGTGTTAACCTGATTCAAGAAAAGCGCATGTATATTATTACTTTAAAAATCAAATCGTAAACACCTGAACATGAAAACTAACACAAACTTGCTCTTTCAAAACGAAAAGTGTTGAATGTTGAATGTTTCATTTTTTGAAATTTTTACACCTGAAACCTGAGTCTAACAATATCACGAATTAAATATTATTAGGGGCGGCGCGCAGCGGCGCCCGTTTGTTTTGAGCTGTGACGCGCGCAACACGCCACTCCCAAGGCACACACGATTTCTCTATTCTAATACAATATACTTAATTAGTGTGCGTTATTTGTTAGAATATCACTTTGTAAGACCTATGAGTATGATTCGTGAAACCAATATCGGTTGCGGCATCCAAAAACCGCCCTCTCTTGCTCTCTCCCGCTTTGCCACTAAACGTGTTTACGACGGCGGCGGCGGCGGCGGCGGCGGCGACGACGGTGTGCATCACGTAAGCTCCGCCCACTGCACTTTGCGCTCATTGGTCGCTCGGCTCTCTTGCGTGCGCACTCTGATTGGCTGAGCGCATGCCCCGCCCTTCGTTCACCCACTCTCGTGTCGGCTCGCCGTCCAGGCCACCGCCCCAGTTTTGGCGCGAAAACTGTGGGGGGAGGGGAGTGTGCGGAGCGGAGTGAGTGGGTAAGAGAGAAGGACGCGAAATAGCGCGTGTCAATGAGAGACTGGCATTGGCAGGCGCACGAGCGATTCGACAAAGCAGTGCGTTTCCATATTCAGGATACGTTTTCTAAAGTTTCGAATATGTATACATAACATGTTCGGCACATCAACCTGAAAAACAATTTCTTCGAAATTTGAGAAAAGGACATCCATTCTCTTTCGAAAAGTACACGAGTAAAGAGGAGTGGTTTGTTTTGATCTAATTCAACAAAAGCACATGCATAAAATCTCTTCGCAGCTGACTAAAATTTCAAAACAAACCTGCTCTTTCTGATCGATGAAAAATATAGTATGCACTATAATCGTGTCATACATTTTGTTGCAAGTTACTTGTTGGGAGTAACAGTATCCTGAATACCTGAACTCAACATGCTAACAAGAAAACAATTAGAGTTTTAAAACATCGTTCGAAAGAGCAGGTTTGTTTTGAAATTTTAGTCAGCTGCGAAGAGATTTTATGCATGTGCTTTTGTTGAATTAGATCAAAACAAACCACTCCTCTTTACTCGTGTACTTTTCGAAAGAGAATTTTATTAATAAACAATATATAAGAAATGTTTCGTACTCGCAAAAACAACTTTGAACAAACAACTCGTAAACAGACAACATTATTTTGAATGATACGTGTAACTACTATATTAATTATATTTTTTGAAAGAGCAAGTTTGTGTTAGTTTTCATGTTCAGGTGTTTACGATTTGATTTTTAAAGTAATAATATACATGCGCTTTTCTTGAATCAGGTTAACACAAACAACACTTGTTACGGAAGTACTTTTAAAAGATAATATATGTCCTTTTCTTGAATTTCATAGAAATTTCATATATCCTTCTCTCCTTCTTTCCTTCTATTTCTCTCTCCTTCTTTTTCTATATCTCTACTTATTTCTCCTTCTCTATCCTTCTTTCTCTTTCACTCACTCTTTCTCGTTCTCCCTCCCTTCCTTCCTCTCTTCCTCTCATTCTCTCTTTCTCCATCCCTCCCTCTCTCTATTTCCCTCTATTTCACTCTATTTCCCTCCATTTCCTTTCAGTTCCCTTCATTTTCATCTATTTCCCTCTATGTTTCTCTATTTCCCTCCATTTCCTTTCAGTTCCCTTCATTTTCATCTATTTCCCTCTATGTTTCTCTATTTCCCTCCATTTCCCTCCATTTCCTTCTATTCCCCTCTATTCCACTCTATTTCCCTCTATTTCCCTCTATTTCCTTTTATTTCCCTCTATTTCCCTCTATTTCCCTCTATTCCCCTTATTCCTCTCTATTCCCTTCTATTCCCCTCTATAACCCTCTATTTCCCTCTATTTCCCTCTATTTCCCTCTATTTCCCTCTATTCCCCTCTATTTCCCTCTATTTCCCTCTATTTCCTCTATTTCCCTCTATTTCCCTCTATTCCCTCTATTCCCTCTATTTCCCTCTATTTCCCCTCTATTTCCCTCTATTTCCCTCTATTTCCCTCTATTTCCCTCTATTTCCCTCTATTTCCCTCTATTTCCCTCTATTTCCCTCTATTTCCTCTCTAGTTCCCTCTATTCCCTCTATTTCCCTCTATTTCCCTCTATTTCCCTCTATTTTCTATTTCCCTCTATTTCCCTCTATTTCCCTCTATTCCCCCTATTCCCCCTATTCCCCTCTATTTCCCTCTATTTCCCTCTATTTCCCTCTATTTCCCTCTATTTCCCTCTATTTCCCTCTATTTCCCTCTATTTCCCTCTATTTCCCTTTTTTTTCCTCCATTTCCCTCTATTTCCCTCCATTTCCCTCTATTTCCCTCTATTCCCCCCCTATTCCCCTCTATTCCCCTCTATTTCCCTCTATTTCCCTCTATTCCCCTCTATTTCCCTCTATTTCCTCTATTTCCCTCTATTTCCCTCTATTTCTCTCCATTTCCCTCTATTTCCCTTCTATTCCCCTCTATAACCCTCTATTCCCCTCTATTTCCCTCTATTTCCCTCTATTCCCCTCTATTCCCCTCTATTTCCCTCTATTCCCCTCTATTTCCCTCTTTCCCCCTCTATTTCCCTCTATTTCCCTCTATTCCCCCTATTCCCCTCTATTTCCCTCTTTCCCCCTCTATTTCCCTCTATTTCCCTCTATTCCCCTCTATTCCCCTCTATTCCCCTCTATTTCCCTCTTTCCCCCTCTATTTTCCTCTATTTCCCTCTATTCCCCTCTATTCCCCTCTATTTCCCTCTTTCCCCCTCTATTTCCCTCTATTTCCCTCTATTCCCTCTATTCCCCTCTATTCCCCTCTATTTCCCCTCTATTTCCCTCTATTTCCCTCTATTTCCCTCTATTTCCCTCTATTCCCCCTATTCCCCTCTATTTCCCTCTTTCCCCCCTCTATTTCCCTCTATTTCCCTCTATTCCCCTCTATTCCCCTCTATTCCCCTCTATTCCCCTCTATTTCCCTCTGTTTCCCTCTATTTCCCTCTATTCCCTCTATTTCCCTCTATTTCCCTCTATTTCCCTCTATTTCCCTCTATTTCCCTCTATTTCCCTCTATTTCCCTTTTTTCCTCCATTTCCCTCTATTTCCCTCCATTTCCCTCTATTCCCCTCTATTCCCCTCTATTTCCCTCTTTTCCCCTCTATTCCCCTCTTTTCCCCTCTATTCCCTTCTATTCCCCTCTATTCCCCTCTATTTCCCTCTTTCCCCCTCTATTTCCCTCTAGTTCCCTCTATTTCCCTCGATTTCCCTCTATTCCCCTCTATTTCCCTCTTTCCCCCTCTATTTCCCTCTATTCCCTCTATTTCCCTCTATTTCCCTCTATTCCCCTCTTTTCCCCTCTATTCCCTTCTATTCCCCTCTATTCCCCTCTAGTTCCCTCTTTCCCCTCTATTTCCCTCTAGTTCCCTCTATTTCCCTCTATTTCCCTCTATTCCCCTCTTTTCCCTCTATTCCCCTCTATTCCCCTCTATTCCCTTCTATTCCCCTCTATAACCCTCTATTCCCCTCTATTCCCCTCTATTTCCCTCTATTCCCCTCTATTTCCCTCTTTCCCCCTCTATTTCCCTCTAGTTCCCTCTATTTTCTATTTCCCTCTATTTCCCTCTATTTCCCCTCTATTCCCCTCTATTTCCCTCTATTTCCCTCTATTTCCCTCTATTTCCCTCTATTTCCCTCTATTTCCCTCTATTCCCCTCTATTTCCCTCTATTTCCCTCTATTTCCCTCTATTTCCCTCTATTCCCCTCTTTCCCTCTATTCCCCTCTATTCCCCTCTATTCCCCTCTATTCCCCTCTATTTCCCTCTATTTCCCTCTATTTCCCTCTATTTCCCTCTATTTCCCTCTATTTCCCTCTATTTCCCTCTATTTCCCTCTATTTCCCTCTTTTCCCTCTATTTCCCTCTATTTCCCTCTATTTCCCTCTATTCCCCTCTATTCCCCTCTATTTCCCCTCTATTCCCTCTATTCCCCTCTATTCCCCTCTATTCCCCTCTATTCCCCTCTATTCCCCTCTATTTCCCTCTATTTCCCTCTATTTCCCTCTATTCCCTCTCTTTCCCTCTTTCCCCTCTATTCCCCTCTATTCCCCTCTTTTCCCCTCTATTCCCTCTATTCCCTCTATTCCCCTCTATTTCCCTCTTTCCCTCCCCTCTATTTCCCTCTAGTTCCCTCTATTTCCCTCTATTTCCCTCTATTCCCCTCTATTTCCCTCTTTCCCCCTCTATTTCCCTCTATTTCCCTCTATTTCCCTCTATTCCCCTCTATTTCCCTCTTTCCCCCTCTATTTCCCTCTATTCCCTTCTATTCCCCTCTATTTCCCTCTATTTCCCTCTTTCCCCCTCTATTCCCTTCTATTCCCCTCTATAACCCTCTATTTCCCTCTTTCCCCCTCTATTTCCCTCTATTTCCCTCTATTTCCCTCCATTTCCCTCTATTCCCCTCTATTTCCCTCTATTCCCCTCTTTTCCCCTCTATTCCCCTCTATAACCCTCTATTCCCCTCTATTCCACTCTATTCCCTTCTATTCCCCTCTATTTCCCTCCATTTCCCTCTATTCCCCTCTATTCCCCTCTATTTCCCTCTATTCCCCTCTATTCCCCTCTATTCTCCTCTATTCTCCTCTATTCCCCTCTATTTCTCTCTATTCCCCTCTATTCCCCTCTATTCCCCTCTATTCCCCTCTATTCCCCTCTATTTCTCTCTATTTCCCTCTCGCAGTCTCTCGCAACCGGCGTGGCGGACAGAAAACGCGAGAGAGTAAGCTTTCGGCAGAGAGTCAGAGTTACCGGACACGACACCCACACACACACACGCTGGCCTCTCGCCTCATGGGTGTGCGGGATCGCGCATAACTTCGTTCAGAGAAGAGATACAAAGATGCCGACGACAAGTGATATGTCCCACGGAACGGTGCGAATCTAACTAACATGATTTGGATGAGTCCACATTGTTGCTAAAGGGACCTTTAGATATTGCTTCTTGAAAATTCTAGCGCGAGCCTTATTTTAACCCAAAAGAGAGGGCGCTGCGCGCCCTCTCTAATTCATGGCACTACGAGCATGAAATAAATTCCGTGACCATGTGAACAGTAATCGTCATATTTTCATCTATAGAATAGACTAGTGAAAATCGAATTTCAAAAATGTCACGTTCTAGAACGGTGTCAGCGATGGTGGTGTTTGCGTCAAGGAACGAAGTCGCTTATTTCGAATTGTTTTGAAATGCAGTTTTCACAGAATGGTAGAGAAAAATATTGTCTACCATTCCCGCATGGTCATGTTGCATTAATATTCATAGTAACGGAGAGTTTTTATGCGACGACACTATTCGCACGCCTTCAGAACTGGAGAATTGGAGGGGATTTTAAGAATGAATGATCAAACTATGTATGTATCTGATTGATTGATTGTGAAGTCATTAATAAGTTATAACATTACAAATACAACTAATTTATCATAACAAATGGCAAAAAAATCACTGTACATAAACCAACAACACACAATGTGTAAAAAAAAAAGATCTTCAAAGTGGAATAAAGATGACATGTTCAGTTCGAGAAATAAATGAAGAATGAAGGAATACGCTGAAGAGAGAGAGAGAGCGAAAGAGAGGGGGGAGAGCGGAGAGAGCCTTCAGACCCAGAGGGCGTCTCCGTCGACGAGGAGTGTCTCGACGGCCCTCATTGGCTGGTTGTCCGACGCCGCCCCGCCCACCGAGTACAGCACCTGAGAGGAGGGGGGCAGGCATGTACGCAGTGATAATATGTGAGATGTGATATTACGATACTCACCCCCGCTAATCCCCCGCGTAGGATCATATCTAGGATGAGAGAGCGAGGGGGCGTGGCTGGCCAGCGCGCCCCCATCGCCAGTTGTGTGGCTGCTCTGGCCGGATAAAGATGTGTACTACTCTTTCCTTTATTCCGATGGGGACCAGGGCTACTTCTGCGGAGCCATATTACGACTCCCACGTGGTGAAGCTGACCCGTGGCTTGGGCTAGTACTACTTGCGGACTGTGGAGTAGCAAAGAGCTCGCCGCTACACTATAGAGCACCGCATGGAGGTTCACCAAAGCTCTGCAGTCACTCGCCGAGGTCAGCGCCCGGACTGGCCCACCTCGGCGAGCATCGCTAACTGTACTGCCCTTGACAACTGCAACCGCCAACACTGACGACGGAACAACGCCGGCTATTTATCTGTATTCCCGCCTGATACACCACTCTTTTTTTTGCTGAGCGGAGGCCGGTTCAGATGTGGACTTCCGGGTGGAGCTAGGACTCCCTGGATATGCCTGGATTCGGCCGTCAATAAATCCAGATGAGTTGATTCCGATCGCGGTGTTCCCCATTCTCTTGTTGTCTTTCATTGTCTTGTTATAGCACTGTACCTTCCTTTTCCTGTTGATGTGCTATAACATTGTCTCAGTTCCAATGCAGTATCAAGCGCTTCTCATCTTATATTTCTAAAATTCAATTTTTTTTCTTTACACCACTCATTTTATTATATAATTATTATTCATAATTTTCTATAACACTAGCGCGCTTGATAATGTGTTGGAATGTAGTCCTCAAGGATTGTATCTTGCATTCCTTCTCTCTCTGATCCGCGCGACCACGCAGTCACTGTCTTGCATTCGCGTGAGCCTTGTCAACTCGCGCGTATCGTTGCAGGCAGGAGACACAGTATACTGCATCTTATCATTGTTGTTCATGCGTAGTCATTTCTCTCTTTTCCCCGGTCTATTTTCGCGTATATTCACCTATTGTTTTTCTCGCTTATTCTGTTGTCCCAAACCCCTCTTTTCTAACCTCCCCCTTTTCGTCGTTATCTCAATTTTTCTGATTTTGTAATTTTTCACCGCTACGACAGCTATTGTATACTCCTCCTCTTTTCCCATTTCCGCACCTACCGTAACCCATTTTGTATGTCGTCTGACACTCTCTTCGTAATAATCTCTCTCGTGCTCGCGAGTGCGCGAAAAGCACGCAGGTGTAAGTACGGCAACTAGTGCCACCTGTTTCATCTCTCCAGCGCAACATTTCTCTCTCTCTCTCTCTCATTCACGCGCACTCCCTCTTTCACTCTCCTGTGTAATAAGGCATCTCCGCGCAAAGCGAGAATAATGGAAACTCGGACTAGAGAGACGTCGATAGACGAGGGACCAACATTTTCGAGCGCATATGCTAATCCCCATCTTCCCCCATAGACCGCATTGAATCTTTCTTTGACTCGCAGTTCGTGGTCGCGCGTGATTATTTTTGGTCTGTCTCCTCCCGCATGAGGAATTTGAGCGTGTCTCGGTTCCTCATTGCAGAGACAACGACTCCGGATTGACCACCCGGACGCGGCCGGACTGATCAGCTGTTTCGAGAAGCTGCGCAGACACTCCAGACGTCACGAGGAGCCGAAGCCGTGCCGTCTGCGGCCGACGTGCCGTTTGCCTTCTGCCGCCGCCGTGCCGTCTGCCGCCGCCGTGCCGTCTACCGTCGCCGTGCCGCCGCCGTGCAGTCTGCCGCCGCCGTGCCGTCTACCGTCGCCGTGCCGTCTGCCGCCGCCGTGCCGTCTGCCGTCGCCGTGCCGTCTGCCTTCTGCCGTCGCCGTGCAGTCTGCCGCCGTGCCGTCTACCGTCGCCGTGCCGTCTGCCGTCGCCGTGCCGTCTGCCGTCGCCGTGCCGTCTGCCTTCTGCCGTCGCCGTGCAGTCTGCCGCCGTGCCGTCTACCGTCGCCGTGCAGTCTGCCGCCGTGCCGTCTACCGTCGCCGTGCCGTCTGCCGCCGCCGTGCCGCCGCCGGGCAGTCTGCCGCCGCTGTGCCATCTGCCGTCGCCGTGTCGTTGCCGTCGACGCCTTCTCGAGATGGGATACAGCCGTACCGATTGCCGACCAGAAGACTGAGAACGTTATCAACGTGCTTATCGACCGCCTCTTCACTGTACTAGGGTTTCCGGAGACTCGTCAGCGACCGCGGAGCGAACTTCACTTCGACCAAGTTTGTCTCGTCCATGTGCCAGCTTGGAGTGAAGCACAACACGACGACAGCGTGTAATCAGAAGGCCAACAGCATCGCCGAAAGGTTCAACAAGACTATCGGGGGATGTTGAGGCGGTACGCCAGCGACGCCGGGAACGACTGGGACCGCTTCATTCCGCACGTCGTGATGAGCTACAATGCCACCACGCACACGGCTACCGGACATTCGCCGTTCCAAGTGATGTATGGTAGAGATCCTCAAACTCCTGCCATGCTCAAGAGTGGAGCCGTCGTGGTTCGAGCACACGAGAGCGTCGACGAGTACGTCTCGCAGCTGAAGCGGATTCAGGAAAAGGTGTGGAACGAAGCCACACGAGCGACCGCTGAAGCAGTGAAGACGACCAAGAAGATCTACGACAAGAACAACCCGATTCGGAAGAGCGACACTCGCGTAGGAGACCGAGTGTACGTGAGGACGGAATTCAAGAGACACAAGTTTGTCGACTCATGGACGGGACCGTTCGAGGTTGAGAAGATCAACGATCTCAACGTCACTGTTCGGATGAATGGCAAGCTCGTCGAGGTGCACAAGGACCGCACCAAGAGGGAGCCCATAGCCGTACGACAGAAGACGCGAGCTGCACAGGAGAAGCAGCAGTCGCCAGCCACTGGAGGAGCCGAGGGAGACGACGACGCCACCGCTGGAGCCGCCCCGGGAGCGACGGATGCTGCTGGAGGAGCGACGAGGACGTCGTCGGAGGCAGATACCGGAGCCGGGAAGGAAGCCGCGGAAGGAAGAGTCTTTGTGCGGCGATCGGCTAGGCTAGCTAATAAGAAGAAGTGATTATTGTGTACATACATTGTGTGAGTTGTATGATTTGTAATGCTGAGTTATTTTATATTGATGAGTTCGTTTTTGTATTATTTTGTGTGTATTTTGTATTTTACTCTATGTAGTTTGAAAGCCGAGGGCGCCTTTCTTGGCGGAAGGGGGGGATGCGATACTCACCCCCGCTAATCCCCCGCGTAGGATCATATCTAGGATGAGAGAGCGAGGGGGCGTGGCTGGCCAGCGCGCCCCCATCGCCAGTTGTGTGGCTGCTCTGGCCGGATAAAGATGTGTACTACTCTTTCCTTTATTCCGATGGGGACCAGGGCTACTTCTGCGGAGCCATATTACGACTCCCACGTGGTGAAGCTGACCCGTGGCTTGGGCTAGTACTACTTGCGGACTGTGGAGTAGCAAAGAGCTCGCCGCTACACTATAGAGCACCGCAATATGATGAGAGAACATTATGTGTGTGTGTTTGTCAGAGAGAAGGGGAAAAGAGAGAAGGAGGAAAAGAGGGGGAAACAAAGGAGAGACCAGGAGTAGGGAGAGAGAGAGAAGGGAGAAAGAGAGAGAGAGAGAGAGAGAGAGAGAGAGAGAGAGAGGAGTAGACCCACATTGTCGATGAGTGCCATGCCGAACCGACTCCTGTGGGCGTTCATCCTCGCCTCCGGACTCTGCCAGCAGCCGCCGCCGATGCGCATAAACTAGAAAAGGTGTTATTATTAGCGTTATCAGCGTTATCAAACTAGCGTTATCATATTAAAAGACGGTTTTTCCAACCATACCACGCCTTCATATTGAAACATTTCAATCGAGTGTTAAATTTGTATGAACCCACATGCATCTTGTTGTATATGGTGTTGTTCTCCAGTGTGAGTCCACCGGCGAAGAGCAGACCTCCAGGCAGCGCGCACAGACCGAACTGCGTGCGGTCCTGTAGTGGGGATATTGTATGTGTGTGATGAGAAACTCAGAAATGAAAGATGGACGCATTGAACACACCTGGCACATCTTCAGTCCGCTGCGCCACTTGTTCGCGCGCAGATCGAGAATCTCGACCTGAAAATGAATTGCGTGCTCCACGCGTATCTACAGACAGTGCGTACCGTATCAAGAGAGTTGTTGTCAATCTGTCCCCCCAGTGCCCAGATCTCGCCGTTGACCGCACAGGCGGAGAGGTTGGAGCGCCGGGTGGGAAGGGGAGGAAGGAAGTTCAGACCGCCTAAAGTATCATGTCTCTCCTTCTCTTGTTGTAAGTAGAAGGGAAAAAATAATAATAAACATACTCTGTCTCAGATCGAACGCCCAGGTGTCGACTTGCGATCCGCCGACCGTGTAGATCACCTCATCCACCACGGCAGCTGCGTGGTTGCGTCTGGTAAATGACGAATTTTTCTCCTACCGTAGTTCTAAAAGTGAGCCATAGATCGAATTATTCTTCTACCGTAATTTTAAAAGTGAACCATAGATCGAATTATCTCATACCGTAAATCTAAGGGTGAGTCAAAGTTCGGATTATTATCTTACCGTAATTCTAAGGGTGAGTCAAAGATCGAATTATTCATACACCGTAATTCTAAGGGTAAGCCAAAGTTCGAAATATTCTCCTACCATAATTCTAAGGGTGAGTCAAAGATCGAATATTATCTTTTAAAAGTACTTCCGTAACAAGTGTTGTTTGTGTTAACCTGATTCAAGAAAAGCGCATGTATATTATTACTTTAAAAATCAAATCGTAAACACCTGAACATGAAAACTAACACAAACTTGCTCTTTCAAAACGAAAAGTGTTGAATGTTGAATGTTTCATTTTTTGAAATTTTTACACCTGAAACCTGAGTCTAACAATATCACGAATTAAATATTATTTTATTAATAAACAATATATAAGAAATGTTTCGTACTCGCAAAAACAACTTTGAACAAACAACTCGTAAACAGACAACATTATTTTGAATGATACGTGTAACTACTATATTAATTATATTTTTTGAAAGAGCAAGTTTGTGTTAGTTTTCATGTTCAGGTGTTTACGATTTGATTTTTAAAGTAATAATATACATGCGCTTTTCTTGAATCAGGTTAACACAAACAACACTTGTTACGGAAGTACTTTTAAAAGATAATATATGTCCTTTTCTTGAATTTCATAGAAATTTCATATATCCTTCTCTCCTTCTTTCCTTCTATTTCTCTCTCCTTCTTTTTCTATATCTCTACTTATTTCTCCTTCTCTATCCTTCTTTCTCTTTCACTCACTCTTTCTCGTTCTCCCTCCCTTCCTTCCTCTCTTCCTCTCATTCTCTCTTTCTCCATCCCTCCCTCTCTCTATTTCCCTCTATTTCACTCTATTTCCCTCCATTTCCTTTCAGTTCCCTTCATTTTCATCTATTTCCCTCTATGTTTCTCTATTTCCCTCCATTTCCCTCCATTTCCTCTATTCCCCTCTATTCCACTCTATTTCCCTCTATTTCCCTCTATTTCCTTTTATTTCCCTCTATTTCCCTCTATTTCCCTCTATTCCCCTTATTCCTCTCTATTCCCTTCTATTCCCCTCTATAACCCTCTATTTCCCTCTATTTCCCTCTATTTCCCTCTATTTCCCTCTATTCCCCTCTATTTCCCTCTATTTCCCTCTATTTCCTTCTATTTCCCTCTATTCCCCCTATTCCCCTCTATTCCCCTCTATTTCCCTCTATTTCCCTCTATTCCCCTCTATTTCCCTCTATTTCCCTCTATTTCCCTCTATTTCCCTCTATTTCCCTCTATTTCCCTCTATTTCCCTCCATTTCTCTCTATTTCCCTCTATTTCCCTCTAGTTCCCTCTAGTTCCCTCATTTTCCCTCTATTTCCCTCTATTTCCTTCTATTTCCCTCTATTTCCCTCTATTTCCCTCTATTCCCCCTATTCCCCTCTATTCCCCTCTATTCCCTCTATTCCCTCTATTCCCTCTATTTCCCTCTATTTCCCTCTATTTCCCTCTATTTCCCTCTATTTCCCTCTATTTCCCTCTATTTCCCTTTTTTTCCTCCATTTCCCTCTATTTCCCTCCATTTCCCTCTATTTCCCTCTATTCCCCCCCTATTCCCCTCTATTCCCCTCTATTTCCCTCTATTTCCCTCTATTCCCCTCTATTTCCCTCTATTTCCCTCTATTTCCCTCTATTTCCCTCTATTTCTCTCCATTTCCCTCTATTTCCCTTCTATTCCCCTCTATAACCCTCTATTCCCCTCTATTTCCCTCTATTTCCCTCTATTCCCCTCTATTCCCCTCTATTTCCCTCTATTCCCCTCTATTTCCCTCTTTCCCCCTCTATTTCCCTCTATTTCCCTCTATTCCCCCTATTCCCCTCTATTTCCCTCTTTCCCCCTCTATTTCCCTCTATTTCCCTCTATTCCCCTCTATTCCCCTCTATTCCCCTCTATTTCCCTCTTTCCCCCTCTATTTTCCTCTATTTCCCTCTATTCCCCTCTATTCCCCTCTATTTCCCTCTTTCCCCCTCTATTTCCCTCTATTTCCCTCTAATCCCCCTATTCCCCTCTATTTCCCTCTTTCCCCCTCTATTTCCCTCTATTTCCCTCTATTTCCCTCTATTCCCCCTATTCCCCTCTATTTCCCTCTTTCCCCCTCTATTTCCCTCTATTTCCCTCTATTCCCCTCTATTCCCCTCTATTCCCCTCTATTCCCCTCTATTCTCCCTCTATTTCCCTCTATTTCCCTCTATTTCCCTCTATTTCCCTCTATTTCCCTCTATTTCCCTCTATTTCCCTCTATTTCCCTCTATTTCCCTTTTTTTCCTCCATTTCCCTCTATTTCCCTCCATTTCCCTCTATTCCCCTCTATTCCCCTCTATTCCCTCTTTTCCCCTCTATTCCCCTCTTTTCCCCTCTATTCCCTTCTATTCCCCTCTATTCCCCTCTATTCCCTCTTTCCCCTCTTTCCCCTCTATTTCCCTCTAGTTCCCTCTATTTCCCTCTATTCCCCTCTATTTCCCTCTTTCCCCCTCTATTTCCCCTCTATTTCCCTCTATTTCCCTCTATTTCCCTCTATTCCCCTCTTTCCCCTCTATTCCCTTCTATTCCCCTCTATTCCCCTCTATTCCCTCTTTCCCTCTTTCCCCTCTATTTCCCTCTAGTTCCCTCTATTTCCCTCTATTTCCCTCTATTCCCCTCTTTCCCTCTATTCCCCTCTATTCCACTCTATTCCCTTCTATTCCCCTCTATAACCCTCTATTCCCCTCTATTCCCCTCTATTTCCCTCTATTCCCCTCTATTTCCCTCTTTCCCCCTCTATTTCCCTCTAGTTCCCTCTATTTCCCTCTATTTCCCTCTATTTCCCTCTAATCCCCCTATTCCCCTCTATTTCCCTCTTTCCCCCTCTATTTCCCTCTATTTCCCTCTATTTCCCTCTATTCCCCCTATTCCCCTCTATTTCCCTCTTTCCCCCTCTATTTCCCTCTATTTCCCTCTATTCCCCTCTATTCCCCTCTATTCCCCTCTATTCCCCTCTATTTCCCTCTATTTCCCTCTATTTCCCTCTATTTCCCTCTATTTCCCTCTATTTCCCTCTATTTCCCTCTATTTCCCTCTATTTCCCTCTATTTCCCTCTATTTCCCTTTTTTTCCTCCATTTCCCTCTATTTCCCTCCATTTCCCTCTATTCCCCTCTATTCCCCTCTATTTCCCTCTATTCCCCTCTATTCCCCTCTATAACCCTCTATTCCCCTCTATTCCCCTCTATTCCCCTCTATTTCCCTCTATTTCCCTCTTTTCCCCTCTATTCCCCTCTATTTCCCTCTATTCCCCTCTATTCCCCTCTATAACCCTCTATTCCCCTCTTTTCCCCTCTATTCCCTTCTATTCCCCTCTATTCCCCTCTATTTCCCTCTTTCCCCCTCTATTTCCCTCTAGTTCCCTCTATTTCCCTCTATTTCCCTCTATTCCCCTCTATTTCCCTCTTTCCCCCTCTATTTCCCTCTATTTCCCTCTATTTCCCTCTATTCCCCTCTATTTCCCTCTTTCCCCCTCTATTTCCCTCTATTCCCTTCTATTCCCCTCTATTTCCCTCTATTTCCCTCTTTCCCCCTCTATTCCCTTCTATTCCCCTCTATAACCCTCTATTTCCCTCTTTCCCCCTCTATTTCCCTCTATTTCCCTCTATTTCCCTCCATTTCCCTCTATTCCCCTCTATTTCCCTCTATTCCCCTCTTTTCCCCTCTATTCCCCTCTATAACCCTCTATTCCCCTCTATTCCACTCTATTCCCTTCTATTCCCCTCTATTTCCCTCCATTTCCCTCTATTCCCCTCTATTCCCCTCTATTTCCCTCTATTCCCCTCTATTCCCCTCTATTCTCCTCTATTCTCCTCTATTCCCCTCTATTTCTCTCTATTCCCCTCTATTCCCCTCTATTCCCCTCTATTCCCCTCTATTCCCCTCTATTTCTCTCTATTTCCCTCTCGCAGTCTCTCGCAACCGGCGTGGCGGACAGAAAACGCGAGAGAGTAAGCTTTCGGCAGAGAGTCAGAGTTACCGGACACGACACCCACACACACACACGCTGGCCTCTCGCCTCATGGGTGTGCGGGATCGCGCATAACTTCGTTCAGAGAAGAGATACAAAGATGCCGACGACAAGTGATATGTCCCACGGAACGGTGCGAATCTAACTAACATGATTTGGATGAGTCCACATTGTTGCTAAAGGGACCTTTAGATATTGCTTCTTGAAAATTCTAGCGCGAGCCTTATTTTAACCCAAAAGAGAGGGCGCTGCGCGCCCTCTCTAATTATTCATCTACCTTAATTCTGAGGGTGAGTCAAGGATCGAATTAGAGAGGGCGCGCAGCGCCTTTTTTGGCTTAGGATAGGGCTCGCGCTAGAATTTTCAAGAAGCAATATCCAAAGGTCACGTTAGCAACACTGTGAACTCATCCGATTCATGTTAGTTAGATTCACACAGTTCCGTAGGTCAAATCACTGGTTCAAATATAGGATATTAGGAAATCGCACCACGCACCACGCACCACCGCACCACCGCACCACATTTCATCGTACCGCCTCATCTCGCTTTCACACGCAAACACACAAACATCTGTGGACTTTTGTACAATCATCGACTTCGCTCTTTCGCTCTGTCACAATTCACAGCATGTTTTTCAGTACAAAAACAGTTCATTTGTGTAGGCACTTCATTTATCATATTTGCTCAGACAAAATACATAAAAAAAACAATGATTGTCAGTATTTGTAAACGTTTTATGCATGCACTTTTGTTGAATTGGGTCAAGACAAACTGACTCTCTTTACGCAAGTACTTTTTAACAGAAAATTCTTCTTCTACCGTTAATCTAAGGGCGAGTTAAAAATCGAATTATTGTCCTACCGTAATTCTAAGATTGAGCCAAAGTTCGAATTCCTACCGTGATTCTAATGATGATCCAAAGATCGAATCAATCTCCTACCGAAATTCTAAGGGTGACCCAAAGATCGATATTCTCTTAGGGTAATTATGAGGGTGAGCCAAAATTCGAATTATTCTCCTTCCGTAATTCTAAGGGTGAGTCAAAGATCGAATTATTCATCTACCGTAATTCTAAGGGTAAGACAAATCAGCTCACCTCGTCTCGCCCTCCTCCAGACCGCGAATACTGCGAATCGCCGTCCAGCTGTTCTTGTTGTGGTCGTAGATGTCTATGAGGCGACTGAAAAGAGAACTCCACTTGAGAGAGAGAGAGAGAGAGAGAGAGAGAGAGAGAGAGAGAGAGAGAATGTCTCCGACCTGTAGTGGTCATCGTTGCCTCCGATGACGAACAGCCGTTCCCTGGCTGCCGAGACGCTGCAGTTCTTGCGAGGACACGACATGCACGGGATGTCAGACCACAGGCCTGCAAGCAGTACACGTGTCTTACTCTACATAGTTCAATCATCACAGATACATTCAATTCAATCCATTCTTCGGGGTAAGATTGGAGAGAGAGAGAGAGAGAGAGAGAGAGAGAGAGAGAGAGAGAGATACGCACCCAGCTCCGCGTTGAACACCTCGGCCGTGTTGAGTGGGTGCGAGTTGCCGCCGAACCCACCCACGCTGAACAGCAGCTTCCCGATGGCCGCCACCGAGTGGTTGCGTCTGGATAGGGAAACCTCTCTCTCTCCCTCCCTCTCTCTCACCTTGCCGTGTTCATGGGAGGGCCACTGGTCCACTTCCTTCTGTTCAGTGGCCACTTGGCGAACGGGTTGCGCTGCTGCGGAACGGTCGTGTTCGCGACGGCAAGGGCCTGTGACCATAAAGGAGTGATCAACAAGAGTGAGTGGTGCGTACCTCGAGTGCCTTGACGTAGATGGGATAGCAGTTGGGGTGTTCCTTGACCAGGGCGCACTGTCCCACACGCGAGGTGAGGTACGACATCGGAAGGCGGTCCATCCGAACCAGTGGGAGAAGTCTCAGATCAGTCGATTGACGGGACGAGAGAGAGAGAGAGAGAGAGAGAGAGAGAGAGAGAGGGGGAGAACGAGAGAGAGAGAGGGGGGAAGGGAGAGGGAGGGAGAGAGAGAGAGAGAGAGAAGGAGGGAGATAGGGGGAGAGAGAGGGAGAGAAACATTGTGTTTTCACCTTTCCATAGCATCCTTGTCATCATTTACAGTAACCCATCGGCAGATCGCCTCGAACACCACTTTCTCGTCGCAAAACAGGAGATTGTCTGCAATTTATAACTCCTTATACTATACGATGGAATAGAACACACCTGAGAAGAACTTGGTGAAGTGTTCTTCGCTCAGCGACATGAGATCGCTGGAATTGGACGCCAACAACTCCCTGGAAACGTTGAATGAGATATGTCATTAGATGTGATTTCACGTGAAATAGTGGCATGACGTTTTCCACGCGACTCTTTCGAGCTCCTCGAATGAGTGCATGGATGCGAATTCCCACAGTAGTATCGATCGGGAGAAGTGGATCTTCTTGATTAGAAACCTGAATAATGCAATGAATTTCTACACACTACATTTCTAATTGTTTATTAAACTCACTCACTGTTCACAAATCTTTGAGAGATCTTCGATTTCGAGATATCGGGCTTCTTTCATGACGAATGGAGCGGATTCGAGGTCTGAACAAGCGCAGTACTCTCTCTCTCTCTCTCTCTCTCTCTCTCTCTCTCTCTCTCTCTCTTCTCACCGATTGTGATATCCTCTCCGTACATGTACTCAATGAGCGTCAGAAGAATGTCGGCTTCCATTTCCTAGAACATGTCTTGTGAATTCAAGAATATATTCATTCAAAACCCACCATATCGATGTGATTCTCGTTCGCCTCCTTCATATCATGTGAGAGTGTGCGCGAGAAGTGCGGGGACGCCGCCATCAACACCAGTTTGTGAACCGAAAACGCCACCTGCAAATTACATTTAGTGTGATTTGCATGTTTGAGTGTGATTCACCTTCACTTGATCGTTCGACTTCTTAGCGGTCAGTGTCATATCGCAGAGCTGATCATTTCTGAAACAGTGATCAAATAAACGATTATTGAGGTGATCTCACTGTCTCATGGCATTGAGCCGACGGAAGGCGATGGCTGTGTGATTGGAATTCGCGATTTTCATTTCCTCATTCTTGTAGTCGCGCACACTCTCGGAGAGTTTCCTCTTTCTGCTCGTTGAAGCCATCTGGAACAATTTGAAAACAAGATGAGAAGAATGAGAAACGTAATTATTAGCGGGAAAGCGGTTTGAATGAAGTGACCGCACATGTATTGATTGGCAACCGCGATGCGATGCTCTCACTCCAGTAGTGAGAGCGAGAGACCTGGACAGTGAGAGAGTTGTAGATGCTCAGGCAAAGTCGCGAGCGCCCCGCGGGATTCCACGGTTTTTCGCGGCGCCCTCGCGTAACCCGCGGGCCTCCCGAAAGTTGGCGGTACCGCGCGGGTATCCCGCGGGAGGCGCGAAATGCAGATTGAACCCGGCGGGAAGGTTTCTGTTTTCGGGGATCCCGCGGGGCTTTCGAGGAAGTCCCGAACAATGTAACGGCGTCCTTTTCACGTTTAAATTTTGCGAACGCGGAAGTTCTGCGATTTCATTCATTTCATGTTTGTATTGTTTATTTTGAAAATATTTGTTATTTTGTAGGTTTGTTGTATGTATATGGTGATCCGAGCACGCGGAGTGCTCCCGGCTGGCAGCAGTAGGCTAGTACGATACGAGAACATATGGAAGGTGCGTGCATGATAAGTTCGAAGTTCGAATCTTGTTACGTATAGCATTATTCTTATTAAGATGCTGTCATCCTGACCTACTGGAATGAAAGGAGGCGGGGCGCATCGCGCTCGCCTCCCCGCCTCGTCCGCCAAGATCGCCTGAGGCTGACAAATAGCCCGCTGTACTCTCCAAAGGAGTGTTCCGGAGAAGGGAGAACTGGGAAACAGACACTGCTCGTCGACGACGTGGACACGTAGAGGACTGTCGTCCAGTTCATACTCGTCAAGGTGTGTGTTGAAAAGAACTTGTTTTTCGTACATCACTTTATGTTTCAGGGAAAGTACGCTACTGCCGGAAGGAGGCGGAGTGCAAATATTCTCGGCCGATGCCGACCATTTCGCGCAGATCGAGAGAAGGTACACGAGGAGAAGGTTGGTGGATGAAGGAGTGATATGAATCACGATCAATCTCTCCAGCACAAGTCTGACTGCATTCTTCTTCTCGCCGCGCACCTGTCGAATGCTTCAAGGTGAAGCAGTTACGCCTCAAGGAGCTCGTGCTGCACCTCATACAGGTAATGATTTGTCCATATAGATTGATATTGAGTGATTGGTGTTCAGGTCAACTTCGAGTCGAGCAGCAGGAGGAGTGCCAGTATCAAGCCCGCCATTTTCGATCCAAGCTCAAGAACAAGTCTTCGCCACCTCTCCAAATACTGTTACTTTGTGGTGCATGGATGTGTTACTTGTTTGTCGCGAATGAAATATGTTATCTATATGGTCGTTGGTGTATTTGAATAACAAAAATACAGGAGAGAACACAACAAAGAAGTGCCGGATCAGTAGGCTGATAATGCTCTGCGCGGTTCCCGCGGGACTGTTTCGCGGTTTACGCGGGAATCCCGCGCGAACCGCGCAGTTCTCGGGGCTCCCGCGGGGCGATCTCGCACCGCCCCGCGTTGTACCAGAGCGGACCGCGCATTCATCCCGCGGGAGCCGCCGATTCACCGCGCGGGGACCGCGAGGTTTGTCTTAGTGGGGCAACCACCTCGCCTCGTTTGCGACACAGCATCAATGTACAAGTGGGTGCATTTTGATATTGTTTCCAATACAAAACGACTCATTCTTTACAAATGTTTTGTATTGTTCTATTTTTGATATAGTAGTTTACCTTGACGTAGTAGTGCAATAATGTGATACACCGTTACACAACATGTTGAAATTACACAACCAAATTTTGTGCGCATTTTTCTCCTTTTTATTTTTACAATTGCTTATTGCTTATTTTTTCTTTGTTGTTCGTTTGTGTATGTACTGATCAAAATGTGGTGTAAATATTAGTCCAGTACAGTTCTTCATGAAAGCATCAGAGCGCATTTCATCACACTCCTCTTGTGCTCTTCGCTTCTTGCTTCTCGTTATTGCTCTTCTTGATTCTTTCTAGTTACAATTGCATTCGTTCTTGCATCTTTATCAGTTGTGCCGCGACCCTCTGTTCCGGGTTGAAATGCAATCGGTTCGCTGCCAATGTCTAGTTGTCGCTATTGTGTACACCGTACTCCTTTCAGGATGCTTTCCTTTTCCCGCCTCTCCCTCTCGTCGGCCATTCGCCGCTGCTCCACTTCCACCTCCTCCGCCCCGGCTGCCAGCGAGATCATCAACAAGGAGATCTACCAGGTAACGATCAGCTTATTGTATTTGAAATACGTTTTGTTTTCTACAATGCTGAGGTTTTGCCGTGGGTTACGCCAATACCACCGTGGTGCTTGTTGCTTGCTTGGCTGATCTGTTGTCTGTTTAATACGCACCTATTTGACAAATTATGCAAAGGGTCAAAACATTCGCATTCGTTCTTGTTTTGAATGTATATGCATACTTGTGAAACGTACTACTGCTGGTACTTCATTGGAACATTAAGTTGTCATAGCATAGAATTGACTTGAATTGTCTTGTGTTTTCGGTTTTGGAAAATCAAAAGAGTTCCATGTCTGTTTAATTGTTGATACATCAATTATATGTGAGACTTATTTTTCACGAAAACTACGCGACTAGGTTATCGAGTATAGGATCAGGAATCAGGCAGGACAGATCAATGCAAGCGTATGAACAGAGACGACGACAACAAAAAACCAAAACTATTGTATTATTTTCCAGGGCAACTCTGTGGTTCGGCTAGTGCTGAACTCGGCGAAGACGCGCAATGCGCTCTCCCTGGAGATGATCGAGGAACTCGCCAAGGAGCTCAGGGGCATCAACACCATACAGAAGGTCGGCACACTCGCGTCCTTATTTGTATTGTTCAGTTAATGTGTTATGTTTCGATCTCACTACTATTTGACGATGTTGCAACATGATCTCACACTTTTTGAACATTACTTCGCTAATGTTCAGTACCATGTACGCAGTACGCATGAATAGCTAATTTGAAGTAGGACAACGATAGGATACTGTATTACCGTACCATGCTTTCAGGTGCGTTCGGTGATCATCGCGCACGAAGGCCCCGCCTTCTCCTCTGGACACGACCTCAAGGAACTGGTCAGTATCGATTTATCGATTGAATACATCAATTTGGCATTCATAAATTTTTTAATGATTCAATGTTGTTGATATGAATCATGCATGCATCATTTTCGATTCTTGAGAGGTAGAGAGAGAGAGAGAGAGAGAGAGAGAGAGAGAGAGAGAGAGAGGGTTGCAGACGACGGAAGCGGGCGAGGAGCACCACACGAAGGTGTTCGAGCGATGCACCAACCTCGTCCAGCTCATCCAGCGGATGCAGGTCCCCGTCATTGCCGAGGTCCGTCACACCTTTTCGGTTGTGTAATTCGTTTTAATTGTAGTTGTCTTGGAATTAATTTGTTTAACTACTAACTACTAACCACCGCTCACCAGTATTGCCAGAGCTATATTTATTTTGAATTGAAAGGTTGTGTGAAACGTAGTTGTTCTTTGTTTAGTGTGGATGTCTGGGTTCTGGGTGTGCATGTTTGGAGAAAGCGGAAGAGATGAGAATTTCCGAATTAAAATTAAAAGGTTTCATTAAAATAATTGGAAGGAGTTCACATGTGACAGAACATTGATACCGTGCTGCGTATTTTTCTAGATTTCACGGTTTTGACAACTTATCAGTGTATAGTGAGTGTACAATGGGGTCAAAAATGCGTATCTATAGCTAGTATCTGCATACCATCCAGAGAGGTGAATCCTATCCAAGAAGTCTGGTGTGGTACTGTGGTACAATTCACAACCCTTATCGAAACAAACATGTCCAAATTATGTGTCCACTGTACTGTATATGAGTCTGCTACCAGTGTGGAACTGTGGACATCTATGTATTGTTTCACGTTGTATTACGTATCATTTACCATTGTGTCATTTACCATCTACTTGTTCAGGTTCGCGGCGTGGCCGCGGCTGCAGGATGCCAGCTCGTCGCCTCGTGTGACATTGTCGTCGCCGGAGACAAGGCACAGTTCGTCGTCCCCGGGTTAGTAGACCATCATGTATCGATTGAGTCACTAGTTAATGGTTGATCGATTAATCAATTAATCTATTACTCTTTGTATATCGTATGAAATTGTAGAACATATGAGAATGGTTGTTTTCCAGACAGAAGGTGGGTCTGTTCTGTTCGACTCCGGGCATCGCCCTGGCGCGCGCCGTTCCCAAGAAGGTCGCTCTGGACATGCTCCTCACCGCACAACCCATCGGGGCAGAGGGTGGGTCGGCAGGGGGCCTGTTTCTTATCCTGTACATGTGATACAATATAACTATTGTGGACATGTATCCAATAGTGTTTTTGCTATGTACATCCTGCAAAGCGATGGCGAAATCATAATTTGTGAACATCCAAATCCATTTTTTAAACAGTACTCGTTTTCATTTTTTTAGTACTTGTTCTCATTTTTATTGAGCAGTAGCTGTATTAGTTTTGCACATTGCATATTTGAAGTAAGTGTTTACGTGTTTGCAATACTAAGCTGAAGCATATCAATTACATTTCGTGAATTAGGGTTCCGTGTTTTTTTTTCCTGACCACCTGCTTACAGCAGGTGATTTCATATTAATTTTATTAAGCAGGGGTTTCAAGTCTGCTAGTTGCCTCAATCACCTATATATTTCACTCATGAATGTCACCTTTCGCGACCATTTTTTGTTTTGTGTTTTTGTTTAGTCGGTTGAATCCGGGGTTCTCATAGACGAGAACAAGATAGGGTTATATGATTACGACGAAGTCAGCAGAGGTAGTTGGATTGGGTGGCGTCGGATATCTTGAATTCCGTTCTTGAGTCCGTAAATGGTGCTGTGACGCCTTCTGGCTACCATGAGCGTGGATTTCCACACCACAGAGGCTGGGTGAATTTAACAAGAATAGTTGACTCCGAGGGGGATCGAACCAGCGACCGTGAGATTGAGAGACGAACGCTCTTTCCACTGAGCCGCGCTCCGGCAATTGTGGACATGTACCATAATTTTCTTATTGGAAAGATTCAATCAATCAATCAATCATTTATCCAGAATCGCTATATCCTGACTATACAACAAGTGCATACGGTACACCACAAGGGCTAAGCGCTGGGAGAAACACTGTTTAGCAACTGGAATGGGAGAGTCGAAGGTCGGAAGTCGATATTGAATCGATAATCAGTCGATAGTCGTTCGATTTCCTTTCCATAATCCATTAGAGTTAGGTACCATTATAGACGACAGTTGAGCTCCGGGTGTTCCTTTCCTTCCATTATAATCCATAAATAGTTACTCTGCGGGCTAGGAAGACAGCGTTCTCGTGAGCTATTCCCCGCCTTGCTCAAGGGTACTGGGGGAAGATCATTTCGACCCGACCGCGCGATGCGAGAGAGGAAGAAAAGGAAAGATTCACCACATGGTTTATTTAGTAGTTTTTTTCAATGGTTTTGGACTTTATTTTACTTTTTTAAACACCATGTGCAATGAGAGATTACAAGAAGCATCTATATGTCCACTAGGTAGAATTCAATTCGATTAAATATTTTGAAACGTTTAATCAAGATAATGTCAATCATGAGCGATGCATCATTGATGACAACTATGCCTGTTATTTATTTTCCTTTACCAACTGAATTTTCGACTGGATTTTTTTTCACGTATTTTCATATTCCTATTCCTATTCTTATAGTAAGCTGGTATTTTTTAAAAGATTATTGTTTATTTTTCAGTACTGTTGGATGATGTCTATAGCGCTCACTGGAGCTTCAGTTGTAGAATTTTACATTTTTCGGTTTTGTGTACGTTTTTTGTTGTTTTTTTTAATATTAATTTTCACATTTGAAGTCTATTCGCAAAATAACAAAGTCATCAAACCAAAATAACGTGCTGTATTATATTATTTATTTTGGGTTTTCTCCGTTCTTTATACTTGCTTATTTTGTTAGTGAGAGTTTTTTAATAGAAAATGTGTATTCGCAACTCAACGTTTGTTCATTTCATGTTTGTAAAAGTTGTGAACATTCAGTCTTAAATCTAAATCAGTCAATATATCTAAATAAGGCCTCCGGCAGACTTTTTCGCGATCGAAATGCGAAAATAATCGCAAAACTTTTAGCTTGAGAGATTCGCGAAACTACCCATAATCGCGCGAATTCTGATCTTTTTGCTTAAAATTGGCGAATTCGAAGATAATCGCTTCCACCGAGAATTACACAGACTTGTTTTGTTTGTTATAATTGAAAACCTATTTCTTAGAGGTTCTGTAACATGTTTAACACCAAACATTCAAATAGGAACATTGTTTTGTCATTTGCGCACGCCTTTTTTTCAAATTCGTCAAACTTTGAGTGCGCAACGAATAGTATGTAATAACTGCAAACAATTGTGGTCAATACGGTTTCCACGATGTTTATGAAGTGCCTTTTCAATTATAAAGAATGAAAAATATACAGAAAAGTGAAAATTCGTACCTGGATTCGCGAAAAAGTAGCGATTCTCTGGTATCTCTCGTTTCGCAGCGAAAACGGTGTCCGCGAAAATTTTCGTGATTGGCCAAAAAAATTGCCAAAAACTTCGCGCTGCGAATTGCAAATCAATAATGCATGCTAAAGCATTGCAGTTTTTGCGCGATTTTTTTGCGAAAAAAAATTGCCCGGGGCCTAATGTGGCTTTCATCACGTTTCCACTTTCTCAGCATGTGTAAGCATGTGTCGTGGTGAACTTATTTTATTTCCCTTTAGGTGTATTATATTGGAGTAACTTTTACGGGAGCATCTGTGTTGGTATTATCACTCCGGTATTTGAATCGCTACCGCTCCAGCATATCTCCTGCCACTTATAGGAGCTCTTAAAGAACTCAATATTGCACTTATTTTGCAGGTGTGACAAAAAGTGATTATTATTATTATACATGCTGCATTAAGACTGTACCTCCTATTTTATTCCTCTAAATACCGGTGTTAATTAGTCTTTGTTCCATTTTATTCGAAGTTTGGATCATCAATTGTATGTTGGACGAAGTAGCGGATAGAGATAGTATGCTGTATTCAGGTCGATCTGATTTCATCTGGTTCTTTCTTTCCTTTCACTCGTCATTTTCAATGTGTGGAATAATTGTCTTCAACAAACCGTATCGCCGTGTTCTGTTCTCTTGGTTCACCTGCTCACGAAAACAGAACCCGACGCGTAAGAACAAATCCAATGTCAACAACACTCGACTGCAACTACAACATCCAACTACAACAAATACCGAGTGTTAGATAAATGCGCATTGAATCGATTGACCATACTGATACTAAGGTTATGACCACGTTATTAAGAAATACAACATAACTTACCCATAAACGAGAAATGTACAAAATGCGACGGTCATCTGAGAATAGGATCAGTGGGATTCGGGTGGTTATGAAAAAACGTGTCATATTCGAGTTTGAAGTGATGTTGGTGTTTCAGCGGCCCTTCGCGCGGGTCTCGTCTCCCGTGTGGTGCCCGACGAGGAGGTCAAGTTCGAGGCGCTCAAGGTACGGGGGAGGGGGAGGGGAGCAGTCAATGTTAAAGATTCAACGTTAGGAACACTGATACTCGATGCTTGAAGCGATCACTCGCATTGGCCAGCAATATGTTGGCGCGAAGAAGAAAAAAGAGGAAGGATAGAGAATATGAAACTTCTGTTTAGGTGGCTGAGCAGATTGGTGCGCACTCTCGCTCGGTGACCGCACTCGGCAAGGGATTCTTCCACGCACAGGCGGAGCTCACCTCCATCGATGCGTACAGGTACGGTCAAAACAAAACACTGGTTCTTTATTTTGTTTCAACATTGTTAGCTTCTAGTTCTATCTAAATATTTATTTGAAACGCATCAGAATCAATTGCGCTGGAATAACTTTAGATTTGTTCCAATAAAGTGCTTGTGCATTACAGGTACGGCTCGAAGGTGATGTCTGGCAATGTGAAGTTTGCGGACACGCAGGAGGGCATCGCGGCATTCATCGAGAAGAGGAAGCCCGAGTACACTCACACGGACAGGAAGGTGCGAGGGAGAGGGGGGGGGGATTGGGAGTTGGAAACAACACCACCTGAATGGTGTGTGTTTTTAATTGCATTGTCACACATATATGTGTACGAAAGTTTGACCTGAATTTGTTGTTTTTAGGTTGGCGAGGAGGAGCCTGCTGCGGCGGCTGCGGGACAGGAGGAGCAGAAGCAGTAGGCTACTGTAGGGTACTGTAGATACCGTAGTTGAAAGGAACTGTAATCGAATCTTTGCTAACGTGTCAGTTTTTTGGATTGTTTAGATTGTTTGCCAATTCACGTGCCTGTTTGTTGTAGTTTATGTTGTAGAATAGGAGTCGTTGATTTGCATCTGAATTTGTCTGTTTTGTCAGAATGAAATATTTATTTATTATTTGAATTGTCAGTTTTTGGTATTTCTCCGGGGATCGTGAATTAGCGAGAGTGTGCTTGATGGATTGTTGAGTTGATTAGGGGTGATTTTGGGTAGAGGGTAATGCATCTCACATGGGAAAAGGTGCTAATTATGGTGTTGGGAAGAGCGAAGGAGGATAATGGCGCCAGATTGTGCGGGAAAAGAACGCATCCGATGAATTTTTGATATCTTTGTTATCTAATTAACTTATTCAAATTGAATCTGTAAATATGTGTTTGTTGTGGTTCTTCATTTCAGTTGAGTACTACCTGCTGTAATGATTGGCCAAGTTGGATGTTTTTTTATTGTGTTGTTGGTTTGTCAAGATCAAGAGATCATATTATTTGATTTCATCTTCATCTTCATGATATCCCCTGGTTGCATCCGTGTGGATTGTAGAGGTAGTTGTGTGACCAGCCAGCCAGCTGTCTCCCTCCCCTCCCTCTTTATAGAGGCTTCATAGCCTCACCCATTCGTGGCTTCTGGCTTCTCTCTCCGTTTCATGACCGCTTGTTACGGGTTACGGCCAGTAAAACACGCCCCACAACGACGACATGCCCCCAGGGCATATCGATCGAGGGGTACGGTGGGTGAATGAGGTATACGGTAGATTGGAGTCGGGGGCTAGTGGGATTGTTTTGATGAGATCACACGCGATAGTTGTCAGATTGTGAGGGGCGGGCGTTTGAGGGTAGCGGGGATCTCGCATATTCTTCTCCCTCTCTCTCTCCCTCTCTCTCTCTCTTCTCGCTGCACCATGGTTCATTCCCTCTCCCTGACTGACAAGAAGCGCATGAAATATTCAAGCATATTTTCGCCTCCGTCTTGTATTGTCGCGAAGGAATTTCTCTCTTCCGCTTTTAATTTACCGCCTTCTTTCCGAGTAGCTGGAGAATAATTCATCCCACAAGAGAGTACTGTATGCGGGAAGAGAAAGGAGAGGGCGCAGAGAGGCAGAGATGCGCGAATGGAGCGCGTAAATGCTTGCACCTGGCATGTCGAGAATACGACCTAATGTGTCATAATTTGGGAGCTGCGCGGGAGTGGTGACGAGAGAGAGAGAGAGAGAGAGAGAGAGAGAGAGAGAAAGAAAGAGAGAGAGAGAGAGAGAGAGAGAGAGAGAGAGAAGCCATATTGTGCGGGAGTAGTGGGTGGCAGAAGGCAGATTGTTGCGAGAATGAGACTGGAGTGACAGGCTATTGCAGAGTACATTGGACTATGATGGATAGCGATACGTTTCGAACCCAATGTTATGATGTGTTATGTATGAGCACGCTTCACAGTTCACAAATGTGTCTATAGTCTACAACACTCGGTGGATAATCGCAAAATGCTAGGTTGGCCGAAAATGATCGTCTAGTTTTTTTAATCACTAGCACGATATCTATATATCTATCAAAACCGAATCAAAAAACGTACATCCCTGCAGCTGACTAGCTTACCACTATCCTCACAGCTTACCACTATCCGCGTTTCACCTCTGCCTCACATCATTCATGTCACTTATCGAGCCCTGCTGACAAAGCTTTTCTCCCCGCTTACAAGCAGATTTCGAGGTGTTTGCAGTGTATCCGAGGTGCCGGTAAGAAGGATGAGAGAGGGGAGAGAGAGAGAGAGAGAGAGGGAGAGAGAGAGAGAGATGGGCGGATGAGAGCGCACTCTCCTGGATTATCCGGGGGATACCGGCGGGGCTTCGCCTCAAAATCTCCACCCCCCGTGATTCCAACCACGGATTTGAGGTGTGTGGGTGAAACATGCGTTCCTGAATCTCTGAATTGTGGGATAAATTTCAAAAACGTATATACGTTTTGTCTTTCAATCGACCTGTAATGGAAGATCGTAGAAAGTAAAACAAAAGCATGCGGAAACGGATCAATTGGGAAGCCATGTTTCAACAAGAAAACCATTAAAGCGGCAGTAGAAGTGAAACGCTGCTAATTGCAAAGGTCATCTCTCCTCCTCGGTAATGGCCCTCCCGCACTCAGACTACGGTGGTTGGGCGGCTGGCGCGTGCCCTCGTCGCTCATTGGCCGCCGCCCCTGCCGTCGGCCCCGCCCTCCGCTTCCGGTCAGACCGGTGGTGTGAAGAGATGTGCGCGGCGACCAGCGACGAACTTCGAGGTACGGTATTTTCCCTCTTCTTGTCTTACTGTACTTTGTGCTTATGCGATTACTGTAACCGGATAGCTTTTCATTAGCGGTTATGGGGATGCCGGGTAGAGAGAGAGGGAGTCTATTAAGGATGATTAACTCGGAGGTTTGTTGATTAAAGGCGAGAGAGTGTGTGGAGATCGGAGAGTTGCCAGAGAGGCGAGAGGGCAAAGTTGATTGCTTTCTTGTATGCAGTTCCTAGTGGATGTATGTGTGTGTGGCTGCCCCAAATGCTGATTAAATTCGTTGATTAAATGTATGTCTGTATGTCTCACATTCAGTCACTCGCCGACTTTGCCTGTGTAAGGCTTGTCTTTCTATAACTATGTTGAGTATGTATCTGTATTGCATTTACGCGATTGTCTACGCAGTTTGAAACTATCATCTTGGAACTTGAATCGTTAGAAGTCGGCGTTTCGTGTAGCAAGTAACACCCGTAGTCGTATTGTCTGTCGTGAACTACATTCCGATTATAGTTTTTACTCGGTCGATCTGCCTACATGGATCCAGCTTCCGGTTTTGGCTTGCCTGAGATCTCGCAACGACGCGATGCCGTGTTGCGATCCCATTTTTGTTCGAGTGTTTCGACTGAGCTTGGCGTCGCCTGCTTGCTATGAGATATTCATGCGATCACTTATGACGGACCCACCGAAAGAGACCACACACACTTTGTCACACTGAATAATTGATGGAACGAAGTGCACACTTTTGAAAGCGGCCCTGGGCGAGGTGTATTTTGAAGTTTCACGATCACGAGTGAGACCAAACTGTAATGCTAACAGGGACAAACACGGAGGCGCTAATGGCTTGTCATATTTGGGCCGCTCCCACCTGTTAGCGCAGTGACCTCAAGGATGCGAGGCTGCCTATCAAAGCGCCTCCCGCTCTTTCCGAGACCAGCCAGCTGTGTGATTCAATCATTCAATATGTTTGTTGTGTTTAGTAGTGTCGCCTTTCACCAACACCTTGATTCACAGCACTCGCTCATCCTACCCTGGTTTTCATTAGTCTAATTGACGCCGCCTGGCTTTTAGTGGGACCTGGCATCGATTCCTTTCTCCCGCACACTGGTACAACATGCAAACGCATACATAAAAGCTAGACTGAGTTTTAGCGTTTTACTGCTGAGGGGGGACTGTAAATAATCGGCGAACCTTTTTTGGAACCTGTAAGGGGTAACCTGGAACAGACACAATGTAACTATGTAACTTCGTTGATGGCGCTATTGCTCTTGATCCTCGCTTTATCTTCCAGTCTCTTGATGTCACGAATATTGTTGCTTTAAAATTGTCCTTCTTGGAAACTATGGATGACTTGAGAAAAGAAGACAGTAGTTGCGAATGGTCACTGATCTTACCTAACATGTCTACGTGCTTTTTGAATTTGTTTTTGGTGATATGAATAGACGTGTGTTCTGTTCATCTCTCTTGCTCTCTTCTTCCGTATGCACATTAGTGTTAGAAAGATCTGTTTCGGCTTACAAGAGTAACTCCCATCCCGCTATAAGTATTCCAGCGAATAGGGAGATGTATATTGGGTAAGGAATTAGGGAGAGTTAAGAGTTTGAAAACAACATGTTTCACATAGACGTTTCCCACCAGCTCCATCGGTCAATAATGACACGCATTGGCGCATCATATGTGAATATTCATCTCTCTCTCTCTCTCTCTCTCTCTCTCTCTCTCTCTCTCTCTCTCTCTCTCCTCGGTCGGCTTTTAGATGTGCGCTGAATGCAGACTAGGATATGCCTCAGTGGTTGGAAGTAGACCGAGAATGAAAGATGATGTATCTTTCACCATATACCACTATCAGAACAGAATCAGAGACCCGCAAAATGGTTTTGGACATGCAACAAAACTGTTTTATAAAAAACATAGTTACGTATTTTCTTGGTAGTGTGAGCGTAACTATCTGATTATATCTGATATTCGGGGCGGGAATGATCCATCATCCATCAAATCATGGGTTCAACTCTCTCGTCATCTTTATCCGGTACTCAAGCCGACTCAAAGCAATCAAGCTGACAATATAGTTTACGGTTCTCTCTGACTCATTGATAATTTCGCAATGCAACACAATACTGTTTTCGATTCTAGCAAGACACTTTGCCATCTCCTTTCCCAGTACTTGTCCCTTGCAGACCCGCTCTACCCCTCCTCCTCCCTCCCTCACATCTCCAACCCCACTTCCTGCACGAGATGCAGCCAGCCAATCACCGAACAGTTCATCATGAAGATACTGGAGAGGTGGGCGGGGTTAGAAGAGGCGGGACTTGGAATTACACCAATGTTTCCAGACCGTACCACGCGTCGTGCATGACATGCGCAGAGTGTCATGAGGTCGGTTCCTTTTCCCATCCCTGCAGCTTTCTCTCCACTCTCTCAACTCAATTACTCTCAATCTCACATTCTCACTGTTTCCCTGCCTTGTCTTCTACATTCGATTATTGTCTGATTGCGTTGTCTACAGGTCTTGTCTGACAAGTGTTTCCTCCGCGACGAGCGCATTTACTGCAAGCAGCACTTCTACAAGTGAGCACGTTGGCAAAATGTATTTATTGTGAGATTGTGACTTTGATCAGGCACACGCCTCATAGTATTACGGCTCTTGAATTCGGGGTGATAGTGTAACCTAAATGCGCTTAACCTGAATGTTTCTTTAGTCTACATGGAATATCTCCTACACTTGAATGGATAGTGGAGCGGATTGATGTGTAATAATTTTCCATGTAGGATCTTCGGCACCAAGTGTTCTGGCTGTCGGTCGGGCATCGCCCCGGATGCCGCTGTCAGGAAGGCGAACGGACACGTATTCCATGTGGACTGCTTCCGGGTAAGCGATCAATAGAATATTTGTACATTATTGTGTGTTTTTGTTTAAGTATCCTTTAGAAATTGAAGATTAAGGAGATTTGAACAAATGCGATGTCGTGATTTCAGTGCGCGGTGTGCACTATGATTCTGGAGACAGGGGACGAGTTCTACCTGGTAGTGGAGGAGGGGCGACTGGTGTGCAAGCCGGACTACGACATGGCCAAGAACAAGGGTCGGTGGGGCTGTTCATCCACGATGGTGGAATTTGTAAAGCGAGTGCGGATCAATGAAGTCATGAACGGTAGAGAGTTGACAGAGAATTGAAAAAAATTAAACAGCTACTATGACATGTCTGTGAAACATATTCGTGTATAAGTTGTTCAAACAAGTTTAAACTATCATTTCTTGTCAGATGCTCTATTTACTATTTACTCTGATTCTCACGTATTTGCATACATAGCTTCGGAATTCACAATCATTATCGCATATCACAGAGGACGATAACGACGGAAATTGTACTCTCATTATAGCCTCGCAACCCATCCACCCTCACAATTTATCCTTAATTAGTATAATACTGCTAGGGAGACGGAGAGTGCACGAAATAGTGCGTCAACCCGGAGGGCGCAGGGTGTCAAACAGTGCCAGGTGCGCAGACGAGAGAGTGTGAGAGTGGAGGGCATGCAGAGCATAACACGAGAGAGTGTGGTGGATTTTGTAGCAGAGGGAGAAGGATTTCAGTTTCCCGCGGTCCGGCGTTTGTGTTAGAAAAGCAGTGGGAGCGAGAGCCGTTCTATTTCGAGGCTCACTCGAATTCATTGTTCCGTCGTCTCTCAAACTTTTGTTTAGTGTTACTTACAGTGTTTGCAATTGAAACGCGTTTGAATTGTCATTCGCGCATTCCAATTATCTGCGCCACTGGTCATTGACAAATTGTGTCTTACATATGGAATACGTAAAAGGCGGCTCCTGTAGACTCCTGTACTTGTCTAGCACACTGATCACTGATTGGACTTATACTATAACAGTGAACTCGGACATTGACACTTGATTTTCAAGAGTCGTGACAGTTTTAGAATACCGTATACTGTACTTTGATAATTTAATGATGATGTTCAGCAGCTGACGCGGACATGGACTGCAACAACAAGAGGCCGAGGACGACCATATCAGCCAAGAGCCTCGAGACACTCAAACAGGCATACCAGGTGTGGACAGAAGACTCTCTCTCTCTTTCCCTCCCTCTCCCTTTCTCTCTCTCTCTCTCTCTCTCTCTCTCTCTCTCTCTCTTTTTCCCTCCCTCTCCCTCTCTCTCTCTCTCTCTCTCTCTCTCTCTCTCTCTTTTTCCCTCCCTCTCCCTTTCTCTCTCTCTCTCTCTCTCTCTCTCTCTCTCTCTTTTTCCCTCCCTCTCCCTTTCTCTCTCGCTGTCGGTCAGATAAGAACGTTTGGAATTTTGCAACAACACTACGTTTCACTCAAAACAGATAGTCTGCTCGATAATATGTTTGACAATTGTATTTGCGTCGAGAATCAAAACACCCGAAAAATGTTCCTTTTTAAGTTGTAACCTAGATACATACAATACGTTTCACTCGACACAGATAGCCTGTTTGAGATTATGGTTCACAATGGTGCCTGAGGCTGCGAAAACATCCCAACCCCCCAAAAAATCTCTCTTTCTTTCTCTCACCTCTCTCTCATCTCTCTCTCTCTCCCCCCTCTCTCTCCCCCCCTCTCTCTCTCTCCACTCTTCTCTCCCAGGCCTCCTCGAAGCCTGCCCGCCACGTGAGGGAGCAGCTGGCCAACGAGACCGGACTCGACATGCGCGTCGTACAGGTACGTATCCAGGTCCCGCAACGAATGTTTCATTTGAGTGAGGTCTCGACAAGATTACATGAAGAATTGAATGAGTACTGTAAATTGGAAGTGGTACTTCGTAAAAGTGTGTGAAACATATCACAAAAAATACCACAAAGAATTTTGTTTCATTGCAGGTGTGGTTCCAAAACCGTCGCGCAAAAGAGAAGCGCCTGAAGAAGGATGCAGGAAGGAGGTGAGAGAAGACGAGAGGAGGGAGAGAGATGTTGGGAAGGAGAGAGAGAGGAGAGAGAGGGGAGAGAAAGAGGGGAGAGAGTAGAGAGAGAGAGAGAGAGAGAGAGAGAGAGAGAGAGAGAGAGAGAGAGAGAGAGAGAGAGAGGAGAGAGATGACCTCATGTCTTTTCCAGATGGACGGGATCTGGTTCTGGTGAGGGCGCGGCGACTGGGAGGGACACGGAGAGTCTGTCCCCAGAAGAGAGCATCCGAGGGGAGGACGACATGACCAGCCCGGCATTCGCAAGTCAGCACGCAAGTCTCTCTCTCTCTCTCTCTCTCTCTCTCTCTCTCTCTCTTTCTCTCTCTCTTTATGGTTCCTCGTTCTACAAAAAAATCTCTGTTACAGCGTTCTGTGTATGTCTGTTTATGAAATGTATGCCTTCTCAGACTACATGGATACATCTGGGGAAAGCGAGCGGCACTCGGAGCCAGCCTACGATTCCGAGAACAACTTCCAGGTAACAACCCCCCTCTCTCTGTCTCTTTGTCTCTCTCTCTCTCTCTCTCTCTCTCTCTCTCTCTCTTTCTCTCTCTTTCACCCCGCTCTCCCAGATTCTCACCTCCATGGCGATGGGCGGGGCTGGAATGGGCGGAGCTCTGCCGTCCGGTCTCTCCGGCCTCGCGCCCGCAGGAGCGCTGCTCGGCATCGATCATGTTAGTGTTTTGATTATATTGATTTCATCGATTTATTGATAATCGATAATTGTTTCAGTCGATGCACGCGGACATCTACATGGGAATGCAGGCGATGCAGTCGCCGTCCGCCAATCCACTCACCAACCTCGTCCACCACTACATGCCGTAACCACAAAGTATTAGTCAACAAGCTACGGTCGTAGCGAAATATTCCTAGTCACCAAACATCGATCTCCCACGCAACGATTCGCTTCTCCATATTTTTCGTTTGTAACGAAGACCAGTGATCTCTTGTACTTTTGTGTTTTTGTTTTGTGAATTCGCAATATTCTATCAAACTGTATTCTATTTTTTGCTTGTGCATAAAGCTTGCATTTCATACGATTTTCCAGTAACGGAGTCTGCTCCCGCCAGCGCACGCATTGATCCGCCGTCGTCTAGTCCTACACCATGCGACGTTTGAGGCAATAACGGCTTTACAGTACCATGGAAGTTGCGAGAGGTTTCATCCAGGTAGTTTACCACATAAGCAAAGCGGTCTCTCACCCTACGGGTTCTGTTGACTCCTGAAGTTGAATGGGTTGTTAACGACGCCGTTCGCTCACCTCGAAGCTCGAAGATGCGTACAGAGCGACTCCATCTTTCCCTCCGGGACTCGAGAATGGATGCGAGGTTGGATGACTTGCCGGCGACAAGATCACACACGACCGCCTGCATAGATACGCGTGTTCTTTGAAAGAGTGGAACTCCACGCCTCCTCTCTGTACTCGTTGGTCGGCGAGTGTTTCAGCCGCTTCTTGAATCCGCCGCAATGCTGTTGCGCGGTAGTTGTTGATGTAGACAGACTTGACGAGAGCAGAGTCGCTCCCCCACCGAACACTTATCCAGCGAGCGATTCTGCAATCAACCCCACCAACACTGGCTCGACGATTGGGTCGCATACCGCACACCACGTCTCCTCTTCTCCATTCCCTCGCTCATCGTTCCCCGAGACACGGTAGAATCTCCCATAGAGAGGACACGAACAATGGCCCGATATTCGAGAAAATCTAGAAATGGTGCATACAGTGCTCTCTTATTCAGGTGTTGATGGTACTCGAGGTGGAGCTGCGAGTCGGAGATGAAATCAGCCATGAGGTGGAAGCCGAAGGGGTCTTCGACATGGTATTGTAGCACGTGACACACTCCAATGAGACACTTCATGAGAAGATACTGAACGAATTGTTCAGAAGACTCAGCACATCGCTGTACCAGTACCAACTATCTTTCCAGTGGTCGATGAGCTCTCTCGCTCACGAATCGGTCGGATGGGGGAGAATCGTCGACGACTCTGGAATGAAAGGAATTGTCGTCATAGAACAAGGCGTACACGTACCTTGCCAACTCTCGTTCCGGTCTCGTACTTGATCTGTTCGCAAAACGACAGTCCATTCAGAAGATCTTCGGCAGTGAAAAACAAGACAACAGCCATGGCGACTCTGCTACATACTTATGAATAAAGTTTATAAATGTACAACAAATTATACGTGTGATATCACTTGTCGGCGTACCCGATGTGAATTGTCGTGGAGGATGGAAGCGACATGGAACGGGTCTCCGAGAACAGCAGCCAGAATCAAAAATGGCATGGAGACCATTAGGAGGAGGGTCGCATGGAGAGGATGCCGGTGCGCTGGCGAGTCTCACAACTACGCATCCTGTTGAAATGCAAGTGACAGTTTGTCGTGTGTGACAATTTCTGCCTGCCAAAGTCCTCCATAGTCTGCAGTGACAATTTGTCTACACAATCAGCGATACATGTCACATACCGACCGCGATCCATATAGATAATGTACGCGTAATCTCTCCTCCGGTGTAATAACAGAGTCGGCTGAATCGAAGTGAACAAATAGAAAAAAAAATCCATGCGACTGCACCTGCGCTGAGAATAATCGCTCGCTTGTCACAGACGGGAACGTCCATAGAAACGAAACACATTGTTGAAATTGGGATGTTCGGGAAGGGCGTCCAGATCGGCGCGACTCCACTTTGACAGAACACACGAACCGAGGATTCTGGAAAGATGCGATCTAGACACACACCAGACAGCTAGACAGCTAGAGCTAGACATATCTGTCACACTCTCTCATGGCACGTATCACGTATGCCTGGAGTAGTGCTAGAAGATCTTCGACAGGCCGGTAGATCCCCGGATTCGTTGTCCTGTCTGTATCTGTACTACGACCGCTCCCCACTCACCGGCTTTTTGTACGCCCTCCCATCCATGATAATCAGCGACTCGCGCGACTCGATCAGATGCTAATCATGTTGGTTAGGCAGTCATGGCAAGCAAGTTAATTCAGAGCGAGAGACAGCGCGTGGATAGGAGAGAGCAGTGCGTAGTCTGTAGTGGCACCTCAAGTTGATCATCACTATAATTCTAATACATTTCACTATCTCTCTCTCTCTCCTAGTACCTATTATCGCGATTCTGACCGTGGGAGAAGGGGAAGGCGGCAGCGGACTATCTGGTTGTGACTGAAGCTACTGGCAGTCATCCTAGAAGCGACCTCTCCCATCTATGGCAACACCACAGGCAACGTCACGCCGACCCGAACACGGATATAGAGTATTCAGAGGTCACTGCTGAACATTTTTGTTTCGGACCTTTGTTTTTTTCTTATATGCATTTTCATGCACAATATTCAAACATTGCGTTCAGGCATGTCCCTCCCCCATCTCCCTTCCGAGATCGTCCAACACATCCTCTCCTTTCTCCCGCCGTCCGATCGATTCCCAGTCGCCCTATCCTCTCCCTATCTATTCAGCCTGCTCAAAACAACAGAAGAAGAGAGGCTGTTCAGCGTGTCCATCAACAATGATATGGTACATTTAATTTTTTTAATTCTGAAAACTGTCAATTCCATACTTTTTTCAGTTGACACTAATGTGGGCCCTAGATTTTCCTCGTCACAACGAAATTCGACTGTGGTTCAAGCAGAGTGAACATGATATTGTGTGAGTGGGTGAGGGTTTTCTATAATTCATGATACCTTTCAGGAACACGACTGAAGAGTGTATCCAGATCGCGTGCGCCGACCCTCTGTTCGCCCTCCGCAAGTATCTCTATCTCGCTGTGAGCAGGGGACAGGTCCGGGATGTGCACTGGGTGAGCATTGTCTCGTTTCGACTTGGTAGCATCTATCCGTCCCGATCAGTACTTGTCCGGAGCCGCTCCTTCCGTCTGGAATTCAGTTCTAGACGATATCAGCGACGTTCAAATCCCGAGATTGGAAACGTTCACATTGGTGGGTTGTTTACAGCTTGTTTACGTTTGCACAATTCATTTGCGATTACAGATCTGCAGCGCCAATGACCGCGGGACGAAGTTTCCTAGTTCGGAATACAAACAAGTGGCATTGAGGATTGGAGAACGGTGAGAAATTCTCATACTATACTCTCCAAAATGCGCCCGATCGCAATCACTCTCGTTCTCTGCCGCACGCTCTCACTCTTGCGCGTTCTTTCCTCGGTGACACAAACCCGGCGCAGATAGCGCGAGGCGGTCAGTTTAGAACGAAGTGGTAATGCAATACGTTGGTTTTTAACCCAGTATCTCAAGGTACGCCTAGAGTTCTGACCTGAGTTCGCTCAGTGTCATACACTGGTACTTTTTGGACAGCGCTCTACCGGGGTATCCGGGAGTGCAACACAGAGTATATTATCTTTTAAAAGGACTTCCGTAAGAGAAGAGTTTGTGTTACTCAACGTAATGCAACAAAAGCTCATGCATTTTATCAATCGAAATAGTAAACAAACCTGTTCTTTCTGCAATAAAAACTAATGCGAGCAAATGTTGTATGTCGGGAAATTGATTTCGGTATCCGATCGATTATATATAACTTGTTGAACTATTGGAACAGGTTTGTGTACTATTTCGATTGATAAAATGCATGAGCTTTTGTTGCATTACGTTGAGTAACACAAACTCTTCTCTTACGGAAGTCCTTTTAAAAGATAATGAATGTACTTTTATTGGATTTCATATAAATCTATCTACATTAACATGAACCACAAAACATTTTTTAAAAGAAATCCAACAGTTCACCCACCTTGTTGAGTCCAAAATTGTATAAAATTTGCAAAAAAGAGTTTAGGTAATGCTGATGGGAAAATTTACAATTCCAATGTCATTTCTATGTAAAATCATATAATACAAAATGTTTGTCACCAGCCGGAACCGAACTCGAGCCATGTGTCTCAACGGGCGCAATCGCTAACCACAACACTACTGTGCGCACAGCAGGGCACGCGATCTAAATGATATCAGTGCAATCCACAGGCAGTGCGGATTGTGCACCTCCTGTCTGCTGGGGGCAGCCGGTGCGCGCCACCCCCCCCTAGAAAACGTTCCGTACACGGGGGATCGCCTGCCCCTCAGGGCGCGCGCGCGCGTATTTCGCTTCCTACAACAGCTAGCGTTACCAAAATCGAAACTTAACCATTTTCTAACATACTGATAACATCTATCAGCATCACATTGTTCTCGTAAAGATTCTAAGGAACCTTTCGTTCAATCGCCTTTTGCCGATTCTAGCGCGCGACTGGGGTTAACACAAACCAACCAGCGCTGCCGCGCTGGTTGTAATATATTTTCTTTAAAAAGTATTTTCGTAAAGAAATGAACTTTGTCTTGTCCCAATGCAGTAAAAGCACATGCATAAAGCGTTTACAAATACTAACACAAACCTGCACCTTTCTCTTCTCTCTTTCTCTCTTTTATCTCTTCTATTTGTGTTCACTGGTTAGTATCAACAGAACTTTCCCGAATGCGCAGGTTTGTGTTAGTATTTGTAAACGCTTTATGCATGTGCTTTTACTGCATTGGGACAAGACAAAGTTCATTTGTTTACGAAAGTACTTTTTAAAGAAAATATATGTCCTTTTGTTAAATTTCATAGAAATTTTGAATATGTGCTGAATTATGACTATTCATATGGATTTTATCAAAACTACTATCTCTCACTCACTCTGTTCTCTCCTCTTCGTCCCTTCTCTCTCTTTCACTGTTCCTTCTCTCTCTCTCTCTCTCTCTCTCTCTCTCTCTCTCTCTCTCTCTCTCTCTCTCTTTTTCTCTCTCTCTCTCTCTCTCTCGCTCTCACTGTTCACTCTCTCACTCTCTCACTTTCTGCCCTTCTCTCTCTGTCTCTTTATATTTTCTGCTCTTCTATTAACGTTTACAAATACTAACACAAACTCTCGGCCGTTCTCTTCTTACTCTCATGTACCACAGATCACACGTTACGTTTCGGATCGCCGTTACGTTTCACAAAAACGTTTTTCCCCACATATTTTCTCACTACCGTTCGGAGTCGCGCCTACTGCGCTCTTTCTCCTGGTTATAGTTGGCGGACCCAAAACTACGCAAACCCGGCGCGAATTAGACGCTGGCGGCGGCGGGGCGAACTACACTCAAAGTGCTAGTTGGAGAACACGGGCAGAAAACGCCGAGAGAGTACGCTTTCGGCAGAGAGTCAGCGTTACCGGACACGACATCCACCCACCCACCCACCCACTCACCCACCCACACGCTGGCCTCTCGCTTCATGGGTGTACGGGATCGCTCATAACTTCTTTCGGAGAAAAGATACAAAGATGCCATCATTTAGTGATCTGGCCTACGGAACCGTGCGAATCTAACTAACATGAATTGGATGAGTTCACATTCCTGCTAACATGATTTTTGGATATAGCTTCTTGAAAATTCTGGCGCGAGCCCTATCCTAAGCCAAAAGAGAGGGCGCTGCGCGCCTTCTCTAATGAAAAACCATGAGTTGATGAACTTTTCTAGTTTCACTTCTCGCAATGCTACTATATGCGACTATTCTGGATCGGAGGATTGTACTCTTTTCTCGGAAGAACTATTTGCTGCCAAGTTGGTGAGTACAGACACACAATTCCAAGTGCATCTCGTTTATTTGCAGCTGACTCCTTCGAAAACGTTGTTCATCTACTGCCCGTCTGAGCAGGCATTCCCCGCCTCCTATCCCTCTGCCATCAGCCACACTGTGCAGTTCATAAATGTAGGCGCACCCAATGACATTTCTCTGAAACGCCAAGCTATCACAGATCACAAAAGCGCCGACGACTATGCTACACAACGTACTGGAGGTGGTGAAAGTAGGTGTAGAAATGAACTAGGAATCAGCCCACTTTTTCGTGAATCTAGGATCGTCTCCTGAACAACAACAAAGTGAAGGCGATGAAAGTAATGGTTGGAGAAATGGGAGAGGAGGAATGGAAGGAGGTGAGACATCGAAACGAATAGGGGCCAAACCTTGATACATTCATTTGTATAATAGCATTTATACATTATAGTTGTGCGCAATAGAGAGCGTCACTCGAGTGGCCGTGGAAAAGGGATTCCAGGTGGGTTTTGACTGTCTTTCTCTCCCTGTCTGCCTCTCCCTCTTTCTTTTTTTCTCTTTTCCCTTCTTTCTTTCTCTCTCTCTCTCTCTTCCTCTCCCCCCCCTCTCTCTCTCTCTTCCTCCCTCCCTCTCTCCTTTTCTCATGTCAACCCCTTTTGCTCAGTCCCGTCAATAACACGTATGAAAGAGAGAGAGAGAGAGAGGGAGCAAAGAAAAATGAATGTGGATCAGACAGTCCATCAACAACATTTCCTTCTTTCCCCTTCGCAGGTCGTGCTGGCTCCTTGCGCGGTCGACGTCTGTACCTATCAGTTCCGCTCCCCGGCCCCCAATCGACCCATCGACTATGTGCATGTGTGAGTATTCTATTTTGGGGAACTGTAGCTAGAATTATTGCATACTGTAGAGTTATACACATGAGGTTACTGTAGAGGTATTGCAATTTCTTCCATTCTTTTCAGTAAGCTCAGTCTTCAGAGGAACGGTGCGAGAGGAACTGTGGTGAAGTTGGAAACGTATCACTGAAATGTCAATGAGTTGTTGTTGTTGTGATTGTTGCAACGTAATAGAGTAATTTAATAACCGTAATAAAGATTTACGTGAAATTTTTTTTCATAAATTACATCTACACATGCTGTTATGTATCTTCCTTGTTGCCAAAAATAGCGCACCAAGAAGTTGAGTGATGAGAAGTGAATAAAATGAGAAAAAATGCAGAGAAATTCTGTCAAAACAATCATTACTCCGAGTTCATTTTAAACTTTTTTGGTTCACATCAGCTAGTTTAGTTTTTCCCATGTTATAGTCCCATATGTTATATTCGATGTTTCAGATGGTTGCTAAACCGCTTTTCTATCTGAGTTTATCAAACGTATAAATAAAAACTGTTGTAGATTGATCGGAAAATGGTACCTATTTTTTTAAATGAAAGCAATATACATCGTGGTCGGTAAAAACATTTGATCCGTTTCACACACAACACACTGCCCTCTTCCCACCTACTCTGTATGGAACTCGCTGAGCACATTGTTCTGATACAAAACCCTATCTATGTGAGTGAGGTGGGCAATAGCCCTCCGGCAGCTCTCACCCTACTTCTCCCCTCCCTCTCTCCACCCACAGTCTGGCGGTACTCGTGGCACTCCTCTGCGCGCGCGCGGCAATCACGAGAGGCGCCAAAGCTCGCATCACTCACCTCTCACCTCTCATTTCTATACGCACATTCTGTTTCATTTCTCATTGTTCGTATCTAACACTGTCATCTGCAGTATGCCTCGCGTGAAGAAGTGTCATCAAAAGCCCCCCGCCCCTGCCAACACCGAACCGACCAAGATGCCCTCCACCAAACAAGGTACTGATTACTTATTAAAAATGCCACTACAGTAATGCACTACTACTAAAAAAGTAAAAGTTCTTTAGAATCAGCAAAAATGTGTTGTTACAGAGTGGCGCCGGTATCTGACGGTGAGTGGAGTGGAGGAGGGGGAGGAGACTGTGTTCAGCGACGTGCGACTACACGTCAAGACACCACACTTCGAGGCGCTCGCTGTGCCGGTGAGAGAGAGAGAAGAGCGGAGCAGTTGACCCAAAACTACGCAAACCCGGCGCGAATTAGACGCTGGCGGCGGCGGGGCGAACTACACTCAAAGTGCTAGTTGGAGAACACGGGCAGAAAACGCCGAGAGAGTACGCTTTCGGCAGAGAGTCAGCGTTACCGGACACGACATCCACCCACCCACCCACCCACTCACCCACCCACACGCTGGCCTCTCGCTTCATGGGTGTACGGGATCGCTCATAACTTCTTTCGGAGAAAAGATACAAAGATGCCATCATTTAGTGATCTGGCCTACGGAACCGTGCGAATCTAACTAACATGAATTGGATGAGTTCACATTCCTGCTAACATGATTTTTGGATATAGCTTCTTGAAAATTCTGGCGCGAGCCCTATCCTAAGCCAAAAGAGAGGGCGCTGCGCGCCTTCTCTAATGAAAAACCATGAGTTGATGAACTTTTCTAGTTTCACTTCTCGCAATGCTACTATATGCGACTATTCTGGATCGGAGGATTGTACTCTTTTCTCGGAAGAACTATTTGCTGCCAAGTTGGTGAGTACAGACACACAATTCCAAGTGCATCTCGTTTATTTGCAGCTGACTCCTTCGAAAACGTTGTTCATCTACTGCCCGTCTGAGCAGGCATTCCCCGCCTCCTATCCCTCTGCCATCAGCCACACTGTGCAGTTCATAAATGTAGGCGCACCCAATGACATTTCTCTGAAACTCCAAGCTATCACAGATCACAAAAGCGCCGACGACTATGCTACACAACGTACTGGAGGTGGTGAAAGTAGGTGTAGAAATGAACTAGGAATCAGCCCACTTTTTCGTGAATCTAGGATCGTCTCCTGAACAACAACAAAGTGAAGGCGATGAAAGTAATGGTTGGAGAAATGGGAGAGGAGGAATGGAAGGAGGTGAGACATCGAAACGAATAGGGGCCAAACCTTGATACATTCATTTGTATAATAGCATTTATACATTATAGTTGTGCGCAATAGAGAGCGTCACTCGAGTGGCCGTGGAAAAGGGATTCCAGGTGGGTTTTGACTGTCTTTCTCTCCCTGTCTGCCTCTCCCTCTTTCTTTTTTCTCTTTTCCCTTCTTTCTTTCTCTCTCTCTCTCTTCCTCTCCCCCCCCCCCCTCTCTCTCTCTCTTCCTCCCTCCCTCTCTCCTTTTCTCATGTCAACCCCTTTTGCTCAGTCCCGTCAATAACACGTATGAAAGAGAGAGAGAGAGAGAGGGAGCAAAGAAAAATGAATGTGGATCAGACAGTCCATCAACAACATTTCCTTCTTTCCCCTTCGCAGGTCGTGCTGGCTCCTTGCGCGGTCGACGTCTGTACCTATCAGTTCCGCTCCCCGGCCCCCAATCGACCCATCGACTATGTGCATGTGTGAGTATTCTATTTTGGGGAACTGTAGCTAGAATTATTGCATACTGTAGAGTTATACACATGAGGTTACTGTAGAGGTATTGCAATTTCTTCCATTCTTTTCAGTAAGCTCAGTCTTCAGAGGAACGGTGCGAGAGGAACTGTGGTGAAGTTGGAAACGTATCACTGAAATGTCAATGAGTTGTTGTTGGTTGTGATTGTTGCAACGTAATAGAGTAATTTAATAACCGTAATAAAGATTTACGTGAAATTTTTTTTCATAAATTACATCTACACATGCTGTTATGTATCTTCCTTGTTGCCAAAAATAGCGCACCAAGAAGTTGAGTGATGAGAAGTGGAATAAAATGAGAAAAAATGCAGAGAAATTCTGTCAAAACAATCATTACTCCGAGTTCATTTTAAACTTTTTTGGTTCACATCAGCTAGGTTTAGTTTTTCCCATGTTATAGTCCCATATGTTATATTCGATGTTTCAGATGGTTGCTAAACCGCTTTTCTATCTGAGTTTATCAAACGTATAAATAAAAACTGTTGTAGATTGATCGGAAAATGGTACCTATTTTTTTTAAATGAAAGCAATATTATCTGTTAAAAGTACTTGCGTAAAGATATTAAGTTTGTCTTGACCCAATTCAACAAAAGCGCATGCATAAAACGTTTACAAATACTAAAACAAACCCTGCGCCTCTCTCTTTCCCCCCTCTCTCTCTCTCTCTCTCTCTCTCTCTCTCCTCTCTTCTCTCCGTCTTCTCTCTCTCTAGACGTATGACGTTATTCATTTGTATTGTTATATTTCATCTGTTAGTGTCCACTGTCCGTTATGCGCAGGTTTGTGTTAGTATTTGTAAACGTTTTATGCATGCGCTTTTGTTGAATTGGGTCAAGACAAACTTAATATCTTTACGCAAGTACTTTTAACAGATAATATATGTGCTTTTGTTGAATTTCATAGAAATTTCTTCTCTTTCTGATTCCCAAGCTCTGTCGTTGCACGCACATCTCATCCGACAGCTCAACACGGCAACTCTCTCTCTCTCTCTCTCTCTCTCTCTCTCTCTCTCTCTCTCTCTCTCTGATCTCTCTTTCTCTCTCTCTCTCTCTCTCTCTCTTTCTCTCTCTCTCTTTCTCACTCTCTCTCATTTAATTGAATACGACAGTACAATCATGATGATATGAGCCTAAGATGCTAGATACATAGGAACATAGGCTAACGGCGGGAAAAGACAGGTAATTAATTTGACGAGATTAGTGGCGGGAACACGATACTTGATCGATCATCATTCCTCGACCATTAGAGTACCATTATTGAAATGTAGAGTGTAGAGCTTCGTCTGTGTCCATATCCATGCCATTTAGTATCCTCGCGTCATACTTCCACGCGAGAGTACTTCCCGCCGCCTCATTGGTTTGTCGGGAAAGATTCTTGTCTATGACCGATCATTCGGCGGCGGGGCAAAATGAGAAGACCCGACCGCACGCCGCGGGAAAAAATCTCTCATGTATCCAAAATATAGTGTTATACATAGCCTTCCCGTCACGGTTTAAAATCGTATTTCGAAATTCTCTCTCTTCTCTCTCTTCTCTCTCTTCTCCCTCTTCTCTCTCTTCTCTCTCTTCTCCCTCTTCTCTCTCCTCTCTCTCTTCTCTCTCTTCTCCCTCTTCTCCCTCTTCTCTCTCTTCTCCCTCTTCTCTCTCTTCTCTCTCTTCTCTCTCTTCTCCCTCTTCTCTCTCTTCTCTCTCTTCTCCCTCTTCTCTCTCTTCACTCTTCTCTCTCTTCTCTCTTCTCTCTCTTCTTTCTCTTCTCTCACTTCTCCCTCTTCTCCCTCTTCTCCCTCTTCTCTCTCTTCTCTCTCTTCTCTCTCTTCTCCCCTCTTCTCTCTCTTCTCTCTCTTCTCTCTCTTCTCTCTCTTCTCCCTCTTCTCTCTCTTCACTCTTCTCTCTCTTCTCTCTTCTCTCTCTCTTCTTTCTCTTCTCTCACTTCTCCCTCTTCTCCCTCTTCTCTCTCTTCTCTCTCTCTCTCTCTCTCTCTATATATATATATATATATATATATATATATATATATGTCTCTGTTTATCTCTCTCTCTCTCCCTCTCGCACGAGATGCTCGCTCTTCCTCTCGTTGTCTTCCACCCCCGACATCTGCACTCTCGCCGCCGCCCGCAGCGAGGGGCGGGCTCTGCACTTTTGGGTGCAAGTTGGGTGCACGTTGGAAAAAGTCGGCGGTCAGCGTGACGGGAAGGAAGGAAGGAAGGAAGCGCTGGCCTTTCGCCTAGTGCGCGCGCGGGATCGCGCATAACTTCTTTCAGAGAAGAGATACAAAGATGCCATCAATTAGTGATCTGGCCTACGGAACCGTTGCGAATCTAACTAACATGAATTGGATGAGTTCACATTCCTGCTAACATGATTTTTGGATACGACTTCTTGAAATTCTGGCGCGAGCCCTATCCTAAGCCAAAAGAGAGGGCGCTGCGCGCCCTCTCTAATACATCGTGGTCGGTAAAAACATTTGATCCGTTTCACACACAACACACACTGCCCTCTTCCCACCTACTCTGTATGGAACTCGCTGAGCACATTGTTCTGATACAAAACCCTATCTATGTGAGTGAGGTGGGCAATAGCCCTCCGGCAGCTCTCACCCTACTTCTCCCCCTCCCTCTCTCCACCCACAGTCTGGCGGTACTCGTGGCACTCCTCTGGCGCGCGCGCGGCAATCACGAGAGGCGCCAAAGCTCGCATCACTCACCTCTCACCTCTCATTTCTATACGCACATTCTGTTTCATTTCTCATTGTTCGTATCTAACACTGTCATCTGCAGTATGCCTCGCGTGAAGAAGTGTCATCAAAAGCCCCCGCCCCTGCCAACACCGAACCGACCCAAGATGCCCTCCACCAAACAAGGTACTGATTACTTATTAAAAATGCCACTACAGTAATGCACTACTACTAAAAAAGTAAAAGTTCTTTAGAATCAGCAAAAATGTGTTGTTACAGAGTGGCGGCCGGTATCTGACGGTGAGTGGAGTGGAGGAGGGGGAGGAGACTGTGTTCAGCGACGTGCGACTACACGTCAAGACACCACACTTCGAGGCGCTCGCTGTGCCGGTGAGAGAGAGAGAGAAGAGCGGAGCAGTTGAAAGAGAAAAAAAAATGTTAGACAATACTATGATCTTCTAGGCGCTGCACCGTCTGCTCATGACTGCGGTCTTCAAGACGTGTGCCAGAGTCGCCGCCTGTCCACACTCCACACACATGCGCATCGCCATTGGTCAGTTCCACGATCGTTTCACTTGTTGCTCGTTCACTCCCCTTTCACATTCCACACTGTTTTTGTTTGTTTTTCTCTTTGAGTTGAATGTTTTTTTGCAGACATTCCCCGTTTGCGCCGCCGCGGGCTAGTTACCTACCACACGTGAGTTGAATTTCATTGTTGTTGTGTTGTTGGTAGTATAGTAACGATTTTATTGTCTACAATTTGCATAATTCAGTGGCGTGACAGGAGTGGGTGCAGTCGTCCGCGACACTCTCTTCGGTCACGAGGACAGCACAGGGAAATGGGTGAGTGGAGGGAGAGGAAGAGAGAACGAGAGAGAGAGAGAGAGAGAGAGAGAGAGAGAGAGACGTTATCGCACCGCTTCAGTCCGAGTTCTACAATCGCCCGTTCACCATCACTGTGCAGTACAACTCATGTCCAGGGACTGGACCCGGTTGAGAAGGGAGAGGAGGAAGACAAAGATAGTGGGGGTGAGTAGCTCATTTCCCTATCGGTGAAATGACGCCATAATATATCCCATTTGTTACAGGCTCCCACTGTTTGCGAAGTAGATGAGCATCCCGAGGAGGAGCAGATGACGACGTTTGAGGAAGAGGGGGACAAAGAGAACGTGGTAATTGAGAGAGATCAGACAATAGTTCAGAATTTCAATCTTCATTTGTAATTCATTATTTGTAACCCAATCCATAGAAACGTACACTGATAACTCAATGATTGCAATTCGCAGGCTCCCGTCGTTTCCAAAGTCGAGGGGAACCGGAACGAGGCGTTGTGCGAATACGAGGACGACAAAGAGAACATGGTGGGTTCAGAGAGTGGGTGTAGATGGTATTCACACCAAGTCGATTTCAGGCGCCTCACACCTTTGTGAATGTGGTCGAAGCAGAGTGTGACAAGAAGGACGAGGAGCATGAAGTAGCGATGGAGGAGGAGAAACTGACAGACGCCGCCGTGGACGAAACCGAGGAAGTGGCAGCGACAGAGACGATCTCGCTGGAGCAGCTGGCCGAGAAGTTGCTCGGCGCAGTGGAGGAGACAGACACGCAGTCCACCATGGAGGAGCAGGTGGCGTGCGAGGAGGAGGCAGGGGACAAGGAGACGTTCTACGAGATGCGACCGGACACCGAGTGCCTGCGGGACGGCTCTCCGACGGAGGCCAGCGAGTCGTTTGTGTTTATGCCAGCTGTCGACGAGGACGCTTCTCCTGTCTTCAAGCCATCGTTCGACTCGTTCCCTCTGCTCATGGCTGAACCCGCGCCCGTCTTCTTCTTGCCAGCCACGTCCTCGACCAAGTCGAACAAGTCACAGTCCGTTCCAGTCAGTGTCGTCACTCCGCCGGAAGAAGACGACATCAAGATTGCCCCGGTCTTCTACCTGCCGGTGCAGACGGGGTCGACCGAGTTCACTGCCGCTGAGACTGCCGAGCCTAGAGAGAAGGACACTGTGCAGTTCCAGCCTGCCCTTCCAGACTATCCCCTCGATGCCTCTTCCTCCTCCCTCGTCCCTGTCTACCCCGCATACTCTCTCCTCTTCTCCATCCGGGCTTTCGTCAAGGATACCTGGGCGTATGTGTGGAGGCGCATCGGACTCGCACTACAGTAATCTATTCAATCCATCATGTGTATACTGTAAATTCTTTCTGAATTGTGGATAAATCATTTGCATTCGCGTTGTTTGGTTATTGCTATGTCACATTGTCATCCCTGGTGATCCTTATCACTTGTGCCGGTACAAAAGCCGCGCAACTGGTACTGATAATCAATATTGGCTCGGGCTGCGCTCTGCGCAACCCCCTTTCTAATCATGTTCTGTTCTTGTATGATTGAGTAGGGTAGAGTCAGACTCCTCGGGTAAAAGAGCATCCAGCGCGGTGGCCAAGCGTTGTATGGATGACAACATATGTAGTTCGCATTTCGTCTTATTAAAATTACTGTAGAAGACGAATTTACCGATTGGCAACACACTGGCAAAAATACCCGTGAATACAAGTTACAGACATTATTGTACATGTACAAAAATATTTATCTAAACACTTATATACACGCTTTGCAAACATTCACATATTCCATACAACTTTGTAAAGTTCAAATACATAATACAACTATAAAAACTGCAAGACTGCAAAAATGTCACAAACTGAATGAGCGAATGAGATGAAAAAGTACAAATCGGCAATATAAAGTGAGAGAAGAAATGAAATACAGAAAGAATACAACTCATAAGTAGCAACTGATGATCACTCAATAAGAATATATGGCTCAGAGCGCATTCTGTACACTAGCTTCTTCACAAAGAAGCAACAATCGATCGATAATAGATCCGTGGATGGCTGGTAGATCAGGCAGACATGAGTTGATCAGCGGCCGCGTTGAGCGAGCCTCCCTCTGCTATCAAAGCCGCGTCAGCTCGATCTCGAGATAACGTCAGTCCAGTCGAAATCAGGTAATCCACCTGAAACACCGTACAATAACATTCAATACTCATTTTATGACAATGAAACGTGCCTTGAGGTTGTGGAGTGCCTTGGAGACATCGCCCCCGCACTGGTTCACCATGCGATCACAACGGGCACGGCTGGAAGAGGAAGGAATGATGAGGGAGGGAAGGAGAGGGAAGAGAGAGAGGGAGAAAGAGAGAAAGAGAGTGATACTCACTCAGTGAAGAATGCGTCCTTGTATAGCGTCTCCATCTGTTCAGCCAGCGTGACTCGCGAGGCATCCGAGACAGCAGCCACTGCCGCCGGTCTGCAAATTGAACTTTTATTCAAGTGTTTCCTGGGAAGAGCCGAAGCAAACACACCTCCTGGTCGCAGTGAGTGGATCGAACTGCGATAGAATATCCCCGTCAATCTGTCTGTCGGAGGGCAGAAGATCCGGCAGGGGAGTCAGGCTGAAAGGGGCCGTCTTTCTCTCTCTCTCTCTCTCTCTCTCTCTCTCTCTCTTTCTCCCTCTACTCACACCAGTGGCCGTTGCAGTGGATTCGGCTGCTGCACCGCCTCGTTGCGGCGAAGGTCAAAGATCGGAACCTGACGAAGGCAAAATGAGTTCGATCAATAATTTTTTCGTATACCTGCTGTGGAGACGCGGTCGACGGACGCATGACAGCAAGAGTGGTAGCCGGCGAGTCTGGAAAGCACATATGTACATCTCTATCTCCCCCTCTCTCTCCCTCCCTCCCCCCCTCTCTCTCTTCCTCTCTCCACTCACCACTCCGGCCCCCATGTAGGGGCGTGGGCGTGAGTACGGGATAGTATCGGGGAGTGGTTGCTGCGGGAGGGGCCTGTGACTGGGGCTGGGGCTGTGGGTGGGGCGCAGTCTGTTGGGTGGACGCGGGGTGCGAGGCAGGCTGAAGTAGTCAGTCTCTTCAAACGACTTCGAATTACGTTCAAACGACTCCAAACTACTTCCAAGTACTTATTGCCTAGCAACGCCTTGGATAACTTCTGACATGTTCCGAAGAGACTGACCAGTGCTTGAGCCGGCTGCTCCCGCGGCACGTTCCCTCCGCCATAGAACAGAGCAGAGGGCGGAGGCAGCAGGGCAGAGACATCCACTCAAATATCAACAACATGGCATCTAACTCTCAAAAAAAGAGAAGAAAACTGCATACCAGACGAGGCAGGTCTACTGGCGACGGTGGGTAGAGTGGACAGGCGGGTGGTATCCGGAGTACTCCCGGAAGCACGCAGCTGCACCTACAACAACAAGTAAACAAGTGAACCGCAAAAAAGTAAACGACCACCTAACAAACATACCGGCTGGACGCTGACTGGTCGTGCCTGTTTGGGCAGAGTTTCGGCGCGGAGTGGGACAGACTGGGCAGACTGGGCTGTGGTGGGTGGGGAGAGACGCGCCGGTTGAGGGGCGGGGACAGAAGCAGTCGACGGCATGGCGGGAAGCGAGACCTGGATGTATTTATTATTATCAAAGAGATTTGTATTTAACTAACATACACAATTTAGCAACCATAAAGACAGTAGTGAAACTAGCACGTACCTTATGCGGTTGTGCCACCACCGGTTGTACTGGCTGAGTGGGTGTTGCAGGAGGCTGTTGTGTCTGTGCACTGTTCTCCACTCGGAAGTCAGACGCCCTGATGGGAGGAGGGGCAGACGACTTGCGGGCACTCAAAAACACAGGATCACGAATCGAAAAGAGGCCGAGCACAGATCAATGACATTATGACAACACGCATGAATGATTCTCAATGAGTAGATCATGAGTAGATCAGTAGTTCCCGTCTCAATGAGTAGAAACGTCAAACATATGCGGGATAGTAAAGAATGAACCGCAACTGACCCCTGCGTAGTCTCCGGTGACTGTCGATTGGGGCGAGGTACGGATTGGAGTTGCGGGGGCGGCCCTGGAAGAGTGTTATTGAGATCAACATATGCGGTCGAGAAACTGACTGGTGACTCCTCTTCCCAGCACGTCCCTCTCTCCTCCTCCTCCCCCTCCTCTCTGCTGGTGAGAGTCGAGCACCGACTGGAGTTCAGCAGTCACCTGCAAGTTGTTCGATTCAATCGTTACGTTTCATGCTTCTGACTAAATTGTGTATAAAATGCATGCATTAATCTTCTGCATCTTTCGCTAATGCTACTATACCATAAACTCCTATCATTTTCAGTATGACACTAGGTCTCTGAATATACAATGATTGTGAATCAACACAACACTACCAAGTAACAAGGTATCATAAGAAAACATTTCATTCTGATTGTGTAAACAATCTATCAATTTTGACTGCAGTCAGAACGACATAATAGGATATAGGAAGACCGCCTCACCTGTGCCTGTGCCCTGGTGGTCTGTACTGGCTGGCTGTGTCTGACAGATGAGGTGTCCAGCATCGCAGTCGGCTGCAGAACCGACAGCGTCTTCTCCCGTTGACATTCAAGAACCTGGAAATGTTCCACGTGATACTCTCCACTTTCCACAAATAAAATATGTGTTACACTTCGCTCCCTTTTCATATCCAGTCATTTCATGCTATTCGTAATTTTCGATAGACTGTCTTGCACAAAAAAAACTATTCGAAAAATCCTACCTTTGCCAACTGTTGTTGAATCTGGCTCATCTGTTGAGGAGTATACGCAGGCTGCACCGAGTGAGGACGGACCTACAAGAAAAGGCTCTCTCTCTCTCTCTCTCTCTCTCTCTCTCTCTCTCTCTATCTCTCGGCCTCTCTCTCACCTGTTGTTGTTGTTGCTGCTGTTGCTGCTGGAATGGCTGTCTGAACTGTACGTGTTGGTTCTGCTGTCCAGTCATCGGCTGTGTCTGTGGAGGGGGCGGGGCCACGCGGTGCGACGAAGGAGATGGCTGAATTCAAATCGTATTCATTCAAAATATCACTTTTTGAACACATTCTTTTGGCCTCAAACAGACAACGCTTACGTAGCAAACGAAATAAATGCATAAACGCCTATAACAAAACTGACCATTGGCCTACTCCACTGGTTCAAGTCGGCCAGCTCGGCACTCGGTCGCATCGTGTCGATTCGAGAAGAGGGAGCAGAGGTGGACGGGATGGGAGCTGAAATGGAAATCATTCTTCTCTCTCTCTCTCCCTCTATCTCTCTCCCTCTCGCTCTCCCTCTCTCTCTCTCCCTCTCTCTCCCTCTCTCTCTCTCCCTCTCTCTCTCTCCCTCTCTCTCCCCCTCCTCTCCACGCGCACGCACGCATCAGTTCTCCGAGTGGTGATATCTGTCCGCTCAGTCCTGCTTCGAACGCGTCCGCCGGGCGCAGCGTCGGCGGCTTGGCTGAAAGTATTCCATGTTTAGACTACAGATCACGATGAAAGTCGATTGTATTCGACTCACATGGCAGCTGCGGTTTGATCCTCAACAGCTCATCGGGTTTCTTCGGAGCAGCCAGAGAGACGGGAGACAGCGGGCGACCACTCAAAACAGTCACCATACAAAGTATACGGACACAACATGTATATAAAATAAGACAATCGCATATCGACTAACCTCATGACGGGGTTCTTGAGGTACACGTCGTCTATCTTCTCCGGTGTGCCCCAGCTCGCCCCGCCTCGCACGTCTCCGTGGCCAGTGTGGATGAGGGAACCTGCAACACTTTTCTTGACACCGTGACTAAGTTTCGGAGTGATATTGAATGGATTAGAGAACCTGTCAAAATTTCATTTTTGAAATCGTAATAGTATGTTTCAGAGTAATGTTTATGTAACGCTTCGCCGACAGTGAAAATAATGAAGTTAAGCAATAAAAACATCAAAGCACTTGCATCCTGCATAATCTCCATACCGACCATTGACGGGAAGACTGATGCGACTGCTTCCTCCCGTGTGTCGATTGCTGGCCGTATTGGAGAGGGGCGCAGTGGCGATCATTTGCACCGAAGTGTTCTGAAAACGACTCTCTCTGTGTTTATGTCTTTCTCTCTCTCCCTTCTACTCTTTCTTCCTCCCACTCACCGCCTCCCTAGCACTCTTCTGCCCTCCTCCTCCTCCTCCTCCTCCTACCACTGATCCTCCTCCAACGAACACAGCTGACCGGGGGAACGATCCGAACTGGCGGGTTCGCTCGCTCTGACCCTCCCACAACACACCACTGAACACAATACAATCAAACATGAAACAATACATTTCAAGCTATGCGTATAACCAACATTCCATCGAGCGCATTAATCAGTCGAGAAAAACATGCCTATCCATGCCGATTAGAATAAACATTACATTACAAATCTGTCTCACCTGCTCTCGATGACAATGACCCTGTCTCCCTTGAGGAGGGAGAGAGTGTTGGTGGAGGATGGGGGAACAGACTCCCTCACCTCACCACAGTTGAACGAGTTCTGCAAAGAAACTGTTGGAAAACATTCCAATCACATTTATAGCTAAACGTTACCAATTATGGCTCGATCGTCAAAATCAAAGAAAATAGCAAAACACAGCAAGAAGAAAACGCGTAACATTAAAGAATGCCTGCAACTGACCTGTTTGAGGAAGTTCTTGAGGAGTGCGAATCGGGGTCGCTGATCGGGGGTGATCTTCCAGCAGAGCTGCATCAGCTCGTACAGCTGATGAGACGAGTGAGAGGGACGCTCCAGACGCTCCCCCGCGTCCACACGCTTCAACACCTGAACGGAGACGTGGACATCCTCTCTCTCTCTCTCTCTCTCTCTCTCTCTCTCTCATCGCTCACGTCTATGCCTCGACAGCCAATCCACGGCTCTTCTCCGTACGTGAAGATCTGAAACAGGTGGGAACTTGATAAGGAGAGAGAGTGAGAGAGGGAGAGAGAGAGGGAGAGAGGGAGAGAGGGAGAGAGGGAGAGAGGGAGAGAGGGAGAGAGGGAGAGAGGGAGAGAGGGAGAGAGGGAGAGAGGGAGAGAGGGAGAGAGGGAGAGAGGGAGAGAGGGAGAGAGAGAGAGTAGCGTTGCGTACCTCCCACATGGTCACTCCCATCGCCCACACATCGGAGGCGTGTGAGAAGACGCGGTGTCGCAGCGCCTCCGGGGGACACCTAGGCAACACATTATACATACGTTCCAGCAAATCATTTAGTAACATTCAAATCTTGAGAGATTAATGTGAAAAAAACATTCATTTTTCTGTCCCCTCCACTCACCACGCGAATGGCACCTTCTTCTGGGCGCTCATCACGTACTGTCGCTCATTCTCCTCCAGAGAACGCATCAGACCGAAGTCACAGATCTTGATCGACTGAAAAGATGTTTCATGAATAGAATAACTTAGGAAACCAGTACGGCTAACAATCAAGTAAAAAGCTCGAATTTGAAATGTTTTTCGATTCTCCGGTCATTTATGAAGAGTTCACATAACACTCTTGACATATACAGTGATAATTTCTCTTCAAAACAACACGCACCCTCTCATCCCGTGTGAGTAGTATATTCCTGGTTGCGAGGTCTCGGTGCACACAGTGGCGAGACTCCAAGTAAGCCATACCCGTCGCTGAAAAGGCATCATCACAATCAATAGAATCAAATCAAAATCAAAAGTTTCATCCAGGATCTCTATACACAATCCAATCGCCATGGAGCTGGTTCCGTTCGATACTCAATGCATAATCACGCTGTCGAGACAAAGAAAAAACTTTCTGCTTCGAGATAATAAGCCAAAGAATCACCCACCTATCTGTACAGTATACTCCAACAGCTGAGTGACGAGAGGCTTCAATTTCTGTTGGTCCCTCAGTCGCTCCAGGAGGGAGCCGCCCTCACACAGTTCGAAGACCTAGAAGAGAGAGGGTAGGGAGAGAGAAAGAGAGAGGGGAGAGAGAGGGGAGAGAGAGGAGAGAGAGATATCTTACCATCATAGCTGGTTGTTCCACCACTCCATACAATCGAATAAGGTGCGGGTGTTGGAGACGAAGTAGCTGGGAAGCTTCCTAGAAGGGATACGGTAATATAAAGAGGGCACGGTACGTAACACTATGCATACTGTAGCTACAATTCAAAATACAGTACCTGTCTGAGGTCTTCCATGACTTGCGGAGACGCGTCTCGAAGAATCTTCACTGCCACATCGAGCTGAAATAGTCTCATATCAAACAAGAACTCGACAATATAGAGATGTTGCAGTGGCACACATAATGTAAACAATAGTCAAAACATCAAATGCAAGACACACCTTAGTGCCGGTGGGCTGTGTCCAGTAGGCTCTCTTGACGACGGCGAACGTGCCCTCACCCATCTTCTCCAGAAGCTTGATCTGCAACAGACAACGATAGTGGGAAGAAAGTGGTAGGGACTGTGAGAAGCACCCTCATCTTTTGATGTAGTGAGTAACAGTTTCAAGTATTCTCCCCTCCCCGTTATTAACCCATCTTTCTCCCACAAAACCCACAATAAACAATCAACGAGTGAGAAAGTTCAGCACGAAATGTTACACGTCAACGTCACTCACACTCTGGAAGTCTATGACGGTCTTGGCCTGTTGCGGTCCCGCATTCTCATTCCCCGCCTGGGGGTGCATGTGCGCCTGAATAAAATGGACTTGAGCGAAAGGGGGAGAGGGATAGATAAGGATATAGAGAGGGGGATAGAGAGAGAGGGGGATAGAGAGAAAGGGGGATAGAGAGAGAGAGGAGAGAGAGAGCGCGAGAGAGAGGGAGGGAGGAGGGAGGGAGGGGGGAGGGAGAGGGAGGGAGGGATAGAGAGAGAGAGAGAGAGAGAGATAGAGAGAGAGAGAGGAGGGAGAAGGATGGAGAGAGAGAGAGAGAGAGAGAGAGAGAGAGAGATGCCCTCACCCCACTGACGACTGCTTGTCGTGCCATAGCGTGCACGGCTCGTATGCGGTCGATCTGACCGAGCGACAGACCCGCCTCCTGGAAAAAATCGATCATCAATCAATAAAACAGGGATCGAAGGATGTTATATTATTTCATACAGATAGTTATGAAACGTGGTGTTCACGAAAACGTCAAATAAAATAGTGAATCAAGTGTGACACACGATGAATAATGGGCGTCTCGAGGAAAATAAAAAGGAGTGATATAGTAATAGGGTCTGATAAGCTAGCAGCGTCAATCATACAGCGAAATGAAATCGATTGCAGTGTGCTTGCAAGCGTTGGTGATTGAATGAACGAAAGGTGATCGACTGATTGTGAGCCATAGCGATAACAATAGGGAGAACACCAGTCGAGGTCGAGTTCGAGCCAGTGATTATTTTGTCCGGGGAGGGAGAGAGAGAGAGAGAGAGAGAGTATTTGTTCAGCTGCGAAGAAGCGACAAGTTCGAGCGACAAGTGTCGAGAGCCGTGAGAATGGGGAGTTAGAAAAGACAAAGTTCAATTCGAACTCTGATTTCTGACATGTTTGACCTTGCAAACATCCAGGAACATCGAGTAACTTGTAATGGAAATGAAGTGTGATGTGTGAACTGAACCGATCGCCGAACGCCGACACATAACTAGTACTCTCAAATAGGATCGACTTCCGGTGTTCAATGTTCGTTTCGTATACATGTACAATAGTACAATCAATAGAAACGAATACGTATTTAATGTACTCCTGACTCCTCGTAAACGCTAAGCGTTGTGGTGACGATACAACGAGACATAACTCGTCAAGACGAAATGAGTGATGGAAAGAGTGTTGTTGCAGATGGAATAGTGAGCAGAGGAATATCGCGGAATCGAAATGCAACTTTGCAACAACCTCAGCAAAGTGAATACAATGTAAAAAAAGAGCAATATTGAATATGATTACATCCAGTCTCACAAACTGTCCTTTCGTAAGTGCGAGAGGCGTGTGGATGTGTATTTGCGCATGTTCTAAATGTTTCACATCGCACCTCTCTCTCCTCTCTCTCTCATCTCGCTTGCCTCAGCTACTCTACAAACACAAACACTGAAAAAGTCTATAACACCACAAGAGTTCAAAATACAAGTAAATACTTGCAACTCCAAACCACATTCGGGGGCAGCGTGATCCGCAGATGAAATTGAATGCATACGGATTGGATTTGAAGCTGAATGACGCATAACAAGCATCGTGTCAAGTCAAGGTCAAAAGTCGCAATTTCGTGGGATTTGAGCAAATGCAAACGCGTTTCTATGTGAGATGCGAGAGGAGATGCGTCACGAAAAGTATGATGCATGAGCATAACTGACGGGTGAATCAGCTAGATAAACACAAACAAATTGTGGGTGGCGGAGACCGGTAAGTTACCAGTCAATACGTATTTACTACTACGCACTCCAGCGTACGCGCTACACGGAGAGATGGTGACGTCGACAGGACACGAGGACTAGTGGAGAGTGGAGAGTGGAAAGGCGATATGCTGGCATATCAAGTATCAGATGTGCCATCGAAACGATGCGTGGATAGACACACTGTATCTGCAAAGCGAGAAAGAGAAGAGAGCATTGCTGATAAGGGTTCAGAAATAAAATCACACAAGACACACACTAAATTTACATAGTGAAGAAGTACAGTCTGCTTGGCAGAAAACTGCTACGGAGAAACAGTTTGAAATTACAATACAATTTGAAAATGAAAAGGTAAAAAGAATCGCACCTGTAGTTGCCTGTTGCTGACTGTGTCGAGGTGATCAGCACGGGAGACGCCGAGACGAGCGAGGAAGGAGCTGGAGAGAGGAGGGAGGGTGAGCGGGGGAGAGGGAGGGTGAGAGAGAGAGGGAGAGAAGGAGAAAGGGAGAGAGAGAGAGGAGGAGAGGGAGAGAGAAAGGAGTGAGTGAGAGAGGGGTATAGAGGGGTAGAGGGGTAGACGGAGATGGAGAGAGGGGGGAGGGTGAGAGAGAGGGAGAGAGGTGAGAAGAGAGAGAGGGAGAGAGAGAGAGAGAGACTGACAGTGCATGCCCGGCCTCGGCTGCCCGTAGGCACTCCAGCAGTGCTGGATCAGCCAGCATCGAAGATGTCGACGGCTGAAAAACAACAACATATAAAACAGAACACATAAAACTATTCAATAAAAATTCTCTACAACCAATACACGATAACTGCATTGGCAATGCGATCGAACGACTATTGCCAGAATTTATGTGACTACAATGTTAGCAAAACAAAAAGGGCGAAAGGAACAGTGCAGAAAGAGACAAAGTGATGCAATGATCGAGTCTGGCAGGTGTTGTGGAGTGAATATGGAATAGAAGAGGGCACTGGAAACATGGTCTAAAGACACGGGTACAACGAAAGTACAATCCATCGCACCAATTCCAGGCTATGACCTTTACCTATGAAATGTAGAGTGCAAGCGGCTGATATAAGGGCAGAGGTCCAGTGTGGTTAGGTTCAAGAACCAAGCAGTACTAGTAAGTGGCAATCAATAACAATCAGCTGCTGGGCGCGGGCTGACAATCGGGTGTCAGCGACTAGTCAACTGATCGGAGTTCGAGTTCGGAGGGCGCCGCGCCTCCGCTGGCAAACACTACATCATAAAACTCTCTAGCACATTGCGCCATTTCGAAAGAGCAGAAACAGTGTGTGGAAAGGAGAGGGCCAGACGGGATGACGCATGGTTCACGTCTCGGCTTTTGCGTGAAGAAAACGCGCCGCCGGCGGGTGCGCCGAATTCCGGTTCTCCAGCGTTCGGGCAAGTGGCGACCGGTCGCCGCGGCACGTAACAAGTAGGCGACAAACAAAACAAACAAACAAACAATCGGACAAACCTCCAGGGTGGCGGGAAGGGAGCGGGAAGGTAGAAGATGGAAGGCGGACAATGGACAAGGACGCTAGGTGATGCGCATGTGTGCGTTCCGCCGTCCAAAATACGCGCTCACTGCGGATAGACACAGAGAGCATGCGGAAGTAAGAGAGCGCATGGCTAGGCAGGCGGCGAAAGCGCGCAGGGATCGATAATTGGCGGGAGTGCCGAGGCGGAGAGTGGATTATTCTCTGCGGGGCGCGCTAATGTCAGGGTGAGGCGAGGGATTTCGGATCAACTTGGATCAAAAGGACTCACATGAGCTGTCAGGTAACAGCGAAGAAAAGTCTTTAGGAAATATATGGTGTGTGGGGATGTGAGAGAAGGGAGAAGGGAGAGAGAGAAAGAGAAAGACACGAGAGGCTGGCAGGAACGTATTCCTCTTCCTCGTATACCTTATGAATTGCGAGGGAACCTGTTGTGATTCAAAGGATCAAGGATCGACCCACTATTACGCGCGCAATTCTTTCAGAATGGATGTTTTGTGGTTGCTTGTTCCCTGTTCCACAGTCTTCGGTTTCCAAGAACATCATTTCTGAAGGGGAACAAAACGACAAGTAGAGAATACTATACAAGCTGTGTACAAGCGAATAGCTTGTCATTCAGAACGCAACTGTAAAAGGCATTGTTTACTAGATGTTCACGGAAGCGTGTGTGATTTGAAAATGCATTGGAGGGGAAATGTTATCGACGTGCACCAACTTTTATGAAACTAGCGTATATGCATTATCTCCCCCCCCCCTCTCTCTCTCTCTCTCTCTCTCTCTCTCTCTCTTCCCAATGGAACCGATGGCCGCGCCCTCTGATATACGTTGATAGTGACTTGATAGAACGCTGATAAGAACAGTTGGCTGGGCAGCATCGATTGAGCTGATGTCATGTTTCACATTTTATATGCTTTTTCCGTATTCTCTGACGACCTAAGATACCGCAGCGTATATGTGCATTACAATGTTGCTCGAAAAATGGAGTCAAACTGTATCCGACTACAGTCTCTCGTTTCGAGCCCCGTTTGTACACCTGCTCATCTCACCCATTGGAGGGCGGCTCGCTCTTTTTATCAATGCGACAAATTCGTTATTCCCGTGTATACACACGAAGAGAGAGAGAGAGAGAGAGAGAGAGAGAGAGAGAGAGAGAGAAAGAGAGGGGCGCTTCAATGAGACACTAATGGGTGGCTAGAGACAATTCACACAATACACACCCATGTCCCACGCGCACGCTCCCTCTCCCTCTCCCCCTCTCTTTCTCCCTGTTCCTCTCTCCCCCTTTCAGTTTCCTTTGAGTCGTGAATGCCAAATATATTCCCTCCAACCCACCTCTAGTGATGCTCACCTGGCAACACTGGAAGCTCATTCAAGCCTTCATTATTCCCATATTTCAAATCGACGGCATTCGAATAATGTGAATCGCACAAATGCGCCTGAATTATGTGACTGATATCGACGCTATCCACTTTAGTATTTCCATAGTTCCATCTCTGTTTTGTTGTCAGCACGTTCTTCCAATGTGCTCATGGCGGTCCCATTTGCACCCGCTGTCACTAGAGCGGCGACACGCTATGACTCATTATATGAACGAAAACTTTCTTTGTATCGTCCTTTCTTTGTGTCATCCAGAGTTTTTCCCTTCTTCTTTCTAGTACTTTACTCGCTGCACCACATTCACCGAACAGCATTAGGGAAGCGTGGAAAAAACTTTATGTTATTACTCGGCCTCGTTCTGACGACCTCCACTGCGTAGTCCATAATAATATGTGGCAAAAACATGTTGTGTGAGTTTTGTGTCAAGTCTTTATTTCACTTTTCTTCCTCCATCTCCACTGTCTGTTTTCAGATCGTTCATTCAGCAACATCGTATAAATGTTGCGTGTGTGTTGTGCTTTTCCGATGGCAGTTGATTGTTCATTGCTCCTTTCAATCAAATTCAATTCAATCGCTTGAGTCATAGAAGCACGAAACACCCACACACACTCATAGAAAATTTCTTGTAAGGCGAGGTAAACGTTGACGTTTCATATAATTATATAATGAATGTATATGAAACACTTCCATTTCTTTTCGTCACGGCGGCCGGTTGGGTGCATTTCTCGCACCGCCGGTCGTCGCCGCCGTTTGTTCTGGAATCCTCCGTGAGAAACGCTGGGCCCGCGCGGAGTAGCCCAATATGGAAGTCAGCAACGCTAGCTCGAGGATTGAATCACTATTGGCAATATGTGGAGTGGATATCGTTCCTTGCGGTCAGTTTGTTACTGGAGTTGCCGCGCTTTCGGATTATCGATGGATATCGATCGATTATCAACATCTACGTCAATATTGGTTCAATGGTATGGTCAGCAAGACGAAGGCCCTCTATGGATGGAAATGCAAGAGCCTGATTAGTGAACCTGCACCTTCCATTCGGCGCAAAAATCTATAATACCATCTTAGGTTCTTATGAGTGATTTCGTTTTGTACGTGTCATAATCATATTTGCGATTCCGAATAAACATTTGATTTGATTTGATTTGATATGAAACACACATGAGGCAAATGTCTGATAACGTGCCGCACGTATTGTCCACATTTCAACGCGAAGGCCTTCATATTTCTGCCTTCAGTGCTTCAGTTGCCTCCCCTCTTAAGCAAACATGCGTGACGCATTCTGGAGAAGTGCGAAATGTTTTGCTTTTACAATCACTTGTGTCAATCCATATGTCGACTTGCCCTGCCCACCTTATACTGCTGTTCTGCTGATGATAAGAAAGAGAACCACTCAACAATGCACCTCTCATGTTTAGAGAACAAGGAAAGCACTTTGTCCTCTTTTTCATAACCTCTTTTCGTGATCTGCGTGTTATCCCGTGTTTCATCTTTTCACCTAAATTTACATATCCAATAGAAACGTTTATATTATTCATTGCACCTTTATGTTGTATCTATGAACACATTGTGTTGAACACCCGTGATTGTTAGCCCGGCTATTTTCAATTTGATAAATGTAAATTGTAAACACATGAACAACATGAACATTTTGAATATTGAAACACACTAATTCGTTTTGTTTTGCAGTATGCGCACTCCGCGCGGCTTGGGCAAAGTCATCTTTCTATTCATAATAGGTGTGGTATGCCTGATTGTACTCATCAATAGAGGCGACAACTTGCAACAGTTAGAGGTAGTGTTTTGTAGTGCACACAGTGACATCTCACTATCGATTGATTCTAGGCTCTTCGGGAACAGGCGCGAAGCAGACTGTCGTATGGAGGGGAAGTGCAGAGTGTAGGCAGGAGAGATGTGCCAGTACAAAGTATGTTCAATTATTGATTTAACTGATTAGATGATTCATTTCAGCCTTCCGCACTTCGTATCCGAAAAGGCAAAATATGAACGAATGCCCGAAAATCTTCGGAAATGTGTCCGTGTTTATTGCCTATGTCAACTCGAGTTTGAAAGAGTGGGTGATACTTTTGATATTTCGTAATTTCTTGTTTACTTAGTCACTACAAAGTCGCCCTGAACACACTGAATTGCTACTTGAAATCGGTCGACTATCCCGTGATCATGGTGAGATTTCACTCTTTCGGTGGAAAGTCGTAAAACACACTCATCGTACACTACGCAACACTACAGGTCGACCTCGACTCTGACGAGCGCACCAAAAAGGCGTGCTCACAGCACAAAGATGTGAGTTCTTTAAATTCTCAAGCGGTAAAATGCTAGGAGTCGAAACCACTTGATCGCAAATTCGCGTTTCCTTTTTTTGACAAACATATTGGATTTCTTATCGTGGTTCGATTGAACTGTTTCAGTTGTTCTTCAAGAAGCACTGCGCGGCTGCCGAGTACCTGAAGGACACGGACTGGATGCTGGTGCTGGATGCCGACACGGGTACGTACACACTCCAGCCACTCATCAAACAAGGACCGCGTTGGCGGGACATCCACGGGGACAGCTGCACAAGCAGGGCTTGCTATTCGCGCTGCCACATTGCATCGAGCATGGACTCATTGAAGGGGGAGGGGGATTGAAATGCCGGATTGAATACGTGTGCGGTGTATGCAGCCGATTGCCATGGTTATGTCGCACGTATGCGCATGTTTCGAGGCCAGCCATGATCAAAGCGCATTGGTTTAAGTAAACAACGTGCTTCTGAGATCACACTGTGCGCGTGTGAATGAATACGTGACCACGAAAAACATCGGCATCATCATTCATTATTCATGAAAAACAAGAATTGACAAAACAAATCGTGTGTCAGATGCAGATCAGAGTGCAGTTCTCAGGATTGGGTTGCAGGAGTGGTGAACCCGAACCACTGTATCGAGGAGTGGATCGACGACCGCGTCTCCATCATACTCTACGAGAGGTTCTTCAACTGGGAGATCGCCTCCGGAAACTACCTGGTATGCGGTTATGTATCACTATCCAGTCTCCGCTCTCTTTTTTCTGCTTCCAACCATGCATCAACATTCAGACTCATGCCTCTCTTCTTTGGTGTATTATTATTTGGAGAAAGGAAGAATGGAGAGTGAGGATGAGAGGAGTGGACTTTCAGGCGCGTAACACGGAGTTCGGTCGGAAGTTCGTGAAGGAGTGGGCGAACTTCGAATTCAAGCGGCCGACAACGTGGGATGGGGCAGACAACGGGGCATTGCAGGTGGGACACTCTCCAGAGTGGAAGCGGCTGGAATGCCGATTGATGGCTACTAGCTAGCAGTAGTGAGATAGACTTGGGCAGTCTGTACTTCCATGGATGTCACAATAAGACAATTATTACGATAAAACACAATAGAACGATAAAACATGAAACAATTACTGAAGTTAGATATTCACTCAAAAATAATAAGTCCGAAACGTATTGGAAAATCATTAGGAATAGTACAATCTAGAGGACTTGGTGTTTTTCTGATCATTCTTAGAAATGTACGATGTGAAACGAATAGGGGAAAATTTAAAAAAATATAGCGTTCACAGTGCTACGTAAGTGCTCTTTCGGGGCTCTGAGTGTTGTAAAATATTAATGTTATCAAGTTTTATATAAATTTATTATAGGTGCACGTGCTGGACTCGGTGCTTCCGGAGGCAGTGCAGGAGAGAAAGAACTGCTTCGATCACTGGCACAACAACACTGACTACAACACATACATGGGATACGTGACGTGCGTCAAGACATATCTGGGTGAGTGCGATAATCACGTTGTGTCAATTACACATCTCAATTATTATAAACGTTTATCAATTCAATTCAATTCAATTCAACATTTATCCGGTATCGCATTATGTGATCATAACTCAAAACATCAATCATTCACAGAGTAGCGCCGGGAAGCAAAATTCTTCCATCTTGTCGCATCAGCGTCCGCGGCCACACTCTTCCATTCCTCCTCGAGGGTCCTCCTATTGGTCTGGATCGTCTTCTTGAATTCGTCGCTCCACTGTAGATGGGGGCGACCGGCCTTGCCTTTCCTTGGCGGGTTCCAATCGATCACGCGTCGCGTCCATCGGTCGTCGTTGCAAGTCATGATGTGGCGGGCGAACCTCCACTTCCTTGATCTCGCCTCGCACAGCACGTCTCGTAATCCCGTCAGTCGTCCTCCTCCGGTGTGGTAGAATCCGGTACGAATTCTACCACACCGGAGGAGGAAAGAAAAACGTTTATATGCACCGTGAAGCGTACATGGATAAGTCAGTATTTTTGTGAGACACCTAATCAACACGAACTGACAGGCGCTCAGCGCATGTGGCCGGGACGGGTGCGCATCTACCGGAGAGGACACGGATGGGTGCGCGATGGGGTGCTGACAGACGATAAGGTAGGAGAGAGAGAGAGAGAAAGAGAGAGAGAGAGAGAGAAAGGGGGGGAGAGAGTGGGAGAAGAGAGAGAGAGAGAGAGAGAGAGAGAGAGAGAGAGAGGGAGTGGGAGAAGGGAGAGAGAGAGAGAGAGAGAGAGAGAGAGAGAGAGAGAGAGAGAACAGAGAGATGGAACCATATTCTTTCCAGTGGTGTTCCGTCGACTTCATGCTGCATGGTTGGAAGCAAAACACCATCAACGACACAGCCTGGAGGAGCCCATTCACCGTTCGTTTTTACAGTAATAACGAATTGAATATGTTTTTACAAAGACCAACCAAACATTGGAGTTTGAGTGGGAACGTTCTATTAGGCTATAAGGCATGAATATCTACCATATGTCAATCAAACAGAGCAGGAAAAGTAGCTTGTCGAAATGTATTACGTATTCCCAAAAACGCGTCCTCGAAACGTATGTTTGCAGGAGAACCCGGACCCTTCGATCTGCGGCCGCGATCTGAAGGGATGGCGGTGGAGGGACGAGAAGAAGGCGGGTCGAAATTGTTATAAAATAGTACGAGGACGATAAAAGTAAAAAAGTAGGTAAATAGCGAAATAGTACATATTAATTTTTCACGTTTATTGATTAGTCGACATGCAAGATCCGGATTGTCAAAGTAGGGTTTGTACGTATGTACGTACAGGTTGAAACGTACTGTCTCTCAGGTATCCGTCGACAATGTGCACGAGAATCTGCGACTATACGAGGTAATCGAATCTATAATTCTGGAATCCATCAATGAATCAATATTCGAGGAGTTCCACCGTGGCAACTATCCGAAGGAGGCCCGCATTCATCCCTGGCTCATTCGGCCCGACGTCGGACTGTGCTGGCCCACCTGCGACGACAATGTGTAGTGAGAAATGCTGGACAATGGTGTGATTCACAGATATTTCACACTACTTTTCCCCTAGTCAACCGAGCCATGACGTCTGCGTGCCTTCTGATTGTGATTTCCTAGCGCTTTAAAACTGATGTGTTTCAATGCATTGTTGTTTGTTGATTGATAAATTATTTTTTGTTCTCATCTGATTGCATGTTTTGGATTTCGGTGGAAAACCGACATACTCTAGTTCAATCTATTAGTACTTTTAGATGCACACCAATGTACTTCAATTAGGCGTTCAAATATACACCTGAACGAAACATACAGATACATAATGATTTTCAAAGTGTGTCAGAAGAGAGAGTGAGTGTGAGAATGAGAGAGAGAGAGAGAGAGAGAGAGAGAGAGAGGGAAAGAGAGAGTGTACTTGTTGCTACTGCTACCCTGAAAACAATACTGGTAGGTTGTCCGTTTCGCAACGGATTAGCCTCTTGTGACGGTGACACACAACATAACAAATCACTCGCCCTTTATGCGTGGTTATTTGTCACTACATAAAACTCGCGAGACCGTATGAAAACCTATAAATGCGCTATGAGTGGACAGAGACCTCGAATTCCGCCATATTTCGACTATGCGGCTACAATGCGTAGTACTCATTGTGGCATCTGTCTACAGGTACCGTATCCCTAAACCCTAAACTCCATTTGTAAAAGGATATTTGTTATCAGCGTGGACATTCCGACGTCCACAGACCCGGGAGAAACAATCGCCGATCAGGCAAGGAAACTGTGGAACGAATTCAAGAAGGAACACGGTATTTTTGTCCTGTTATGTTTGTAATAACCTGGAAAGACAGGCCGCAACTACACGACACAGGAAGAGGATCGATATCTGCAGGTAAAAAATTGAAGGCAAAATTCGCGAAGTTCCATGAATCTTACTAATTTCAGGCGTATCTCGCAAACTACGAGAAGATCGTGGCCCATAACCAGCAGGGGAAGGGCTTCCAGATGGGACTCAACTGCTTCGCCGATCTGGTAACTTCACTTTATTGCGTCTCTAGACACACTTTTCCCATCCATTGTGAGTTTTTTAGTCGCATGAAGACTACACGAAGCGCATGGGCTTCAATCGGACCAAAGGTGGAAGTACAGGCACAGGTGAAGACATGGTGAGACGGCACGCTTCTCTCTCTCTCTCTCTCTCTCTCTCTATCTCTCTCTCTCTCGCTCTCCTTCTCTCCTTCTCTCCTTCTCTCTATCTCTCTCTTATTCTCACACTTGCATTTGCCTACACTCTACTGAAGTAAGCGTTCCAGTTCCACTCGACGATGCTGCCTCTGTTCCCCTTCAGTCTCCCGAATGGACTGTCTCCGGATTCTCTGGCCATCCCCGGAATGGGCGAGAACGGAGGCATCGGTCCGATCAGGGCACGGTCAGTTATAAAAGATACAGTACAGGGGCCTATTCACTCTCCACAGCTCGCTCATGCGCACTTTGCCGTGACCAGTTCGTGACGCATAACTGACATGACAAAAAGATGGAATTTGTAATCAAGACACTCTTTGTCCGATTTTTTCTGTGAATATTCGATCACCTTTTTTCAGGCGGCAGCTTCCGGTGGCTCCGCAGCCTCCGCAGCCTCCTCTTTTCCCGCAGATCCAGTTCCCCCAGATGCCTCAGATGCCGGACTTCCCGTTTCCTCAAATTCCTGATATTAATCTGCCTCCCTTTCCTGATGTCCAGATACCTTTCACCGGATTGCCCACTGGTGGAGACGGCACCCCAGACAACCATGTAAGATTACTCGTTCTTTTGAAAATTACTTGCAAACAACACTAATTGTCTAAAACAGTTGTGTAATGTGTGAACCATTTTCTAAAATCCTTATTATACAGGACTCGCTCGACTACCGTAACCAGGGTCTTGTCTCGGGAGTGCAGAACCAGGGCAAGTGAGTGCATGAACCATGATTATGTGACACACATAATCTTTAAAACACAACTCTCGATAGTCCTGATAATCTGAAAGTGCTACAATTGGCCACACACACAACTCACTGATCAAAGTTCCCTCCAAAACTCTCTCGATCATTCTGTATCTAGGCTAGCTCACTCGATGTGAGCAGCATACCGTATACGTTTTGTGTGAGGAGACTATTGGACAGAAGTAGAAGGGAGGAAGGGTCTATGCGATGATATTACTGCAACGCGTTTGTGATGGTTTCTGTATCTAGGCTAGCTCACTCGATGTGAGCAGCATACCGTATACGTTTTGTGTGAGGAGAACATTGGACAGAAGTAGAAGGGAGGAAGGGTCTATGCGATGATATTACTGCAACGCGTTTGTGATGGTTTCTGTATCTAGGCTAGCTTACTCGATGTGAACAGCATACCGTATACGTTTTGTGTGAGGAGAACATTGGACAGAAGTAGAAGCGAGGAAGGGTCTATGCGATGATATTACTGCAACGCGTTTGTGATGGTTTCTGTATCTAGGCTAGCTCACTCGATGTGAGCAGCATACCGTATACGTTTTGTGTGAGGAGAACATTGGACAGAAGTAGAAGCGAGGAAGGGTCTATGCGATGATATTACTGCAACGCGTTTGTGATGGTTTCTGTATCTAGGCTAGCTCACTCGATGTGAGCAGCATACCGTATACGTTTTGTGTGAGGAGAACATTGGACAGAAGTAGAAGGGAGGAAGGGTCTATGCGATGATATTACTGCAACGCGTTTGTGATGGTTTCTGTATCTAGGCTAGCTCACTCGATGTGTGCAGCATACCGTATACGTTTGTGTGAGGAGAACATTGGACAGAAGTAGAAGCGAGGAAGGGTCTATGCGATGATATTACTGCAACGCGTTTGTGATGGTTTCTGTATCTAGGCTAGCTCACTCGATGTGAGCAGCATACCGTATACGTTTTGTGTGAGGAGAACATTGGACAGAAGTAGAAGGGAGGAAGGGTCTATGCGATGATATTACTGCAACGCGTGTGTGATGGTTTCTGTATCTAGGCTAGCTCACTCGATGTGAGCAGCATACCGTATACGTTTTGTGTGAGGAAAACATTGGACAGAAGTAGAAGCGAGGAAGGGTCTATGCGATGATATTACTGCAACGCGTTTGTGATGGTTTCTGTATCTAGGCTAGCTCACTCGATGTGAGCAGCATACCGTATACGTTTTGTGTGAGGAGAACATTGGACAGAAGTAGAAGGGAGGAAGGGTCTATGCGATGATATTACTGCAACGCGTTTGTGATGGTTTCTGTATCTAGGCTAGCTCACTCGATGTGAGCAGCATACCGTATACGTTTTGTGTGAGGAGAACATTGGACAGAAGTAGAAGGGAGGAAGGGTCTATGCAATGATATTACTGCAACGCGTTTGTGATGGTTTCTGTATCTAGGCTAGCTTACTCGATGTGAGCAGCATACCGTATACGTTTTGTGTGAGGAGAACATTGGACAGAAGTAGAAGGGAGGAAGGGTCTATGCGATGATATTACTGCAACGCGTGTGTGATGGTTTCTGTATCTAGGCTAGCTCACTCGATGTGAGCAGCATACCGTATACGTTTTGTGTGAGGAGAACATTGGACAGAAGTAGAAGGGAGGAAGGGTCTATGCGATGATATTACTGCAACGCGTTTGTGATGGTTTCTGTATCTAGGCTAGCTCACTCGATGTGAGCAGCATACCGTATACGTTTTGTGTGAGGAGAACATTGGACAGAAGTAGAAGGGAGGAAGGGTCTATGCGATGATATTACTGCAACGCGTTTGTGATGGTTTCTGTATCTAGGCTAGCTCACTCGATGTGTGCAGCATACCGTATACGTTTGTGTGAGGAGAACATTGGACAGAAGTAGAAGCGAGGAAGGGTCTATGCGATGATATTACTGCAACGCGTTTGTGATGGTTTCTGTATCTAGGCTAGCTCACTCGATGTGAGCAGCATACCGTATACGTTTTGTGTGAGGAGAACATTGGACAGAAGTAGAAGGGAGGAAGGGTCTATGCGATGATATTACTGCAACGCGTGTGTGATGGTTTCTGTATCTAGGCTAGCTCACTCGATGTGAGCAGCATACCGTATACGTTTTGTGTGAGGAAAACATTGGACAGAAGTAGAAGCGAGGAAGGGTCTATGCGATGATATTACTGCAACGCGTTTGTGATGGTTTCTGTATCTAGGCTAGCTCACTCGATGTGAGCAGCATACCGTATACGTTTTGTGTGAGGAGAACATTGGACAGAAGTAGAAGGGAGGAAGGGTCTATGCGATGATATTACTGCAACGCGTTTGTGATGGTTTCTGTATCTAGGCTAGCTCACTCGATGTGAGCAGCATACCGTATACGTTTTGTGTGAGGAGAACATTGGACAGAAGTAGAAGGGAGGAAGGGTCTATGCAATGATATTACTGCAACGCGTTTGTGATGGTTTCTGTATCTAGGCTAGCTTACTCGATGTGAGCAGCATACCGTATACGTTTTGTGTGAGGAGAACATTGGACAGAAGTAGAAGGGAGGAAGGGTCTATGCGATGATATTACTGCAACGCGTGTGTGATGGTTTCTGTATCTAGGCTAGCTCACTCGATGTGAGCAGCATACCGTATACGTTTTGTGTGAGGAGAACATTGGACAGAAGTAGAAGGGAGGAAGGGTCTATGCGATGATATTACTGCAACGCGTTTGTGATGGTTTCTGTATCTAGGCTAGCTCACTCGATGTGAGCAGCATACCGTATACGTTTTGTGTGAGGAGAACATTGGACAGAAGTAGAAGGGAGGAAGGGTCTATGCGATGATATTACTGCAACGCGTTTGTGATGGTTTCTGTATCTAGGCTAGCTCACTCGATGTGAGCAGCATACCGTATACGTTTTGTGTGAGGAGAACATTGGACAGAAGTAGAAGGGAGGAAGGGTCTATGCGATGATATTACTGCAACGCGTGTGTGATGGTTTCTGTATCTAGGCTAGCTCACTCGATGTGAGCAGCATACCGTATACGTTTTGTGTGAGGAGAACATTGGACAGAAGTAGAAGGGAGGAAGGGTCTATGCGATGATATTACTGCAACGCGTTTGTGATGGTTTCTGTATCTAGGCTAGCTCACTCGATGTGAGCAGCATACCGTATACGTTTTGTGTGAGGAGAACATTGGACAGAAGTAGAAGGGAGGAAGGGTCTATGCGATGATATTACTGCAACGCGTTTGTGATGGTTTCTGTATCTAGGCTAGCTCACTCGATGTGAGCAGCATACCGTATACGTTTTGTGTGAGGAGAACATTGGACAGAAGTAGAAGGGAGGAAGGGTCTATGCGATGATATTACTGCAACGCGTTTGTGATGGTTTCTGTATCTAGGCTAGCTCACTCGATGTGAGCAGCATACCGTATACGTTTTGTGTGAGGAGAACATTGGACAGAAGTAGAAGCGAGGAAGGGTCTATGCGATGATATTACTGCAACGCGTTTGTGATGGTTTCTGTATCTAGGCTAGCTCACTCGATGTGAGCAGCATACCGTATACGTTTTGTGTGAGGAGAACATTGGACAGAAGTAGAAGGGAGGAAGGGTCTATGCGATGATATTACTGCAACGCGTTTGTGATGGTTTCTGTTCGATCAACATTGTTTCACCGTACAACCACATTTAACGAATTCGAAAACCATTCTCAACTCCTCACTAGGAAATAAGGCTTTACAGGAAACTATATTAGTCACAAAGATCTGAAATCCTTACAAGGAACTGGTGATTGTGGTTTGAGCTGCGGTAGTTGCTGGGCGTTTGCGACGGCGGAAGCCCTGGAGGGACAGCTGGCGAAGAAGAGCGGACAAGTGGTGGGTGGGGGAGGGTTGGGAAAGACGGATGGAGGAAGTACTAGACAAGGACTAGAGACTAGAGTAACACACGGTTGAGAGAGAGAGAGAGAGAGAGAGAAAGAAAGAGAGTAGTAATGTGAGTTGTGTTTCTTTTTGCCCGAATGGTTTTCATCAACGAGTTCATAACAAACTGAAATAGTAGGACAACGTTTCAGAATCCACTGTCGGCGCAAAATCTTCTTGACTGTTCATCTAATTCGAACTACGGCAACCAGGTAACTGCTCCTCTCTCTCTCTCTCTCTCTCTCTCTCTCTCTCTCTCTCTTTCTCTCTCCTCTCTCTCCCCTCTCTCTTTGTCTCTCTCTGTCTCCCCCCTCTCTCTTTCTCAAATTCTCTACTTCAGGGCTGCAACGGTGGCAACATGTTGGGTACATATGACTACATTCGCCAGAATGGGGGAGTCGATACGAAAGATAGCTATCCGTACGAGGGCAAGGTGATCAATTTGAAACATATTCATTGTTTGAAACGTATAAGAACTTGTTTATTTGTGCAGCAATCTTCGTGTCGCTACAACCCAGCAAACAACGGAGGAACACTCTCGTCATACAAGAAAGTGACGGAAGGAGACGAGAATGCACTGATGGTGGGTCGGATGGTGGTTCTCGTCGAACGACTCCGCATACGTTTCATACAAAGGATACATATAACGCTAGACGCATTGCGTAATTCTTTCATAATTCTCACAACATTTATCATTCATTGCAGCAGTCGTTGAAAGACGTGGGTCCGATTGCAGTTGGAATGGACGCGAACCACGACTCATTCCAACTATATCAGTCGGGTTGGTGGGAATAGAGAACATGAATGAAAAGGGTTCACAGATATCTGTCATTCCATTTGCGAGAGCCGTGAAACGTATAGAGCGTGTTTGCATCATCTCCTTATCTACCGAAAAATGGCAAGAGAGAAAAGAAACAAAACATTTTTGCAGGCATCTACTCGGATCCTTCTTGTGATCCCAATAGATTGAACCACGCGGTTCTCCTGATTGGATACGGCACGGATCCCACTTGGGGACCGTACTGGCTACTCAAAAACAGGCCAGTCTCTCTTCTGTCATCTCCCTTCTCACCTATTGTATTTTTTCCTCTTTTTTCATTTCTGCTCTTTCTACTCCGACAAAATATAAAGTTATTTGAATTTTTGCAATTTGCGGAGCATGTTTTTCTTTCAGTTGGGGCACTACCTGGGGAGAGCGAGGCTACTTCCGAATGGCGAGAGATGCTGGTGAGATTTCTTTGCCTCTTACATTACAAACTGAATGTGAGTGTGAGTTTGAAATAAAACTGTTCCCTTCGAGTGTGAAAATGATACGGATTCCAAATTTATCTCATTCACTTATTGATTATAACTGATTTTGGTTCCACTTCCATTTCAGGCAACATGTGTGGGGTGGCCAGCAGTGCCAGCTATCCCATCGTCTGACAGCAGAGAATGTGCAATGTGATATGTATGCATGCATTTCACACAAGTATAATAAATGTTTCTTCTCTCACATCATTGTGAAGTCAACTGTTTTTTTTCTCGGAAAGAGATAATCATGACAAAAACATTTTCTTTATGGTAAAGGATAAAAAGTTGAAAGCTTGTTTTAGAACGGACGATGGAGCGTTTATGTTTTACGGGTTACGACATTCGAATAATTCGCATTCGATTCAAATACTATGCTATTCGGCGAAACTCCCATCTCGCGTAGTTCTCTCGACCGGTGAGCGATGATGGGTGTGCTACCATCTACACGCATACCACTGCAATCATCACATTGAACATCGACCATTATGATACATTTTACCGTGTACATAATACATGAGAGAAACAGAGCAAGACAACATATTGGTCAAATGAATGCAGTATGTTGCATCAGTATCACCTGTGTATGTTTCATTTAATGCTTTGTCCGAAAAAAATCATATGGTTTTGAGGCTAAAAGCTGACTAAAATAGCAAATGAATAGTAATTATTTAGACACGTTTTGACACAGTTTTGCAGTTTGCTATTTTCACAGCCATCGCCGCTTACCATGAGTCCATAGAGTAGTATGATAACCCAGTCGCGAAAACGCTCAGCAGCTCTAAAACAGTTTATCGTATTTTTTATCAAATAAGGCGTTCAAAGTGTTATTGATAACACGCTTAGTCAGTTCCAGATGACCTACACAGTTTCCAGAGAGTGAATCTTCTTCTCCTTTTCATCCAACCTGAAAGAAATATGTACATGTACATACTTTAGTTTGCTTATTTGAACTCACTGTTGCTCCAGCTCACAAATCTTCCTTCGCAGCGCGTCTTTTTCGTATTCCAAAACGCTGAATCACTATGTATTGTCAACAAATTGATTTATTTTTTCTTTACAAGTACCGTCTCTGCAGTTTTTCCACTCCTCGTTGCAGTTTTTCGCATCGGAAACGTATCATTCGCTTTCGAAATTCTAAATCCAGGTATTCGACATTCGACACGATTACAGGCATATAATAATATAATTGTGCAACCGAGTTGGGAACATGAATGCTACTAAGAAATGTGCAGTACATTGCTGATGAGTTTGTTAAAAATGCACAATCATGTGTTGCCGATGAGCTTCTTTCGGGGTATAGAATCAATCTTTTCGCGATAACCGAAAGTTGGTGCAATGTTGAAGATAATATGAGTAGTCTCTGTATGAATGGCCGCTATAACATGTATCGATCGGATCGCAAGACTCATGCTGGAGGCGTTTTAGTGCTCTCTCACTCTTCCCTTTCTGTAAAACACATTTTATCCATATCAATTGATAATCTTTGCGAATTAGTTTGCATCGACATTCTCTCTTCACATGTTTTAAAGATGTCTCGCCCACTGCGATTGATTACTGCATATCGCACACCTGGCTCATCGCCACAAATCAAGCTAGCAGGAACAAAACTTATTCATGAAATTCAGTCACTTCTCTTACCTGATAGCCATAGTCACATAATTCAAGGAGATTTCAATGCGCCATCGGTCGACTGGAATTCGTTCCGGGCGACTGAGGCGTTTGATCGATCTTTGATGAACTTCGTCTCACTCCACTCCCTTTCTCAAATGGTTCGCCATGCGACGATGGTGAGACGAGTGGGGCGAAGGGCGCACACTCTCGACATCGTTCTCACTGATTCCATATCGCTTTTCCAATGTGTCCGTGTGATGCCGCGTTTTTCTGTCTGCGATCACTTGCCCGTTGAGTATCGGCTGCGACTCGGGGTGAGTGAGGCCGCTGGAGAGAGGCCGCGTTTCGCATATCGGAGGGCGAATTGGAATGAAATAAACAAAACCATTGCTTGTACTGATTGGACACTTGCCTTTATAGGACTGACATTAGAACAGGCTACCGCGCTTTTCAACCAGCGAATGCAACACCTCATCCACACTCACATTCCCGTTCTGCCCCCGTATAAAAATACTAACCTTCCCAGTCATATTCTCAAATTGAAACGCGCAGCTCTTAAGTATTCGATTAGACAGCCTTCCAGCCGTGCTTCGGACAGAGCACAAAATAAACTACGAAAGGCGTTATTCTCTTGGAACTGCAAACGCGAGGCGAGATTAATCAATGGTAGCAACAAGCGCGCGCTATTTCGGGATGTACGCGCCAAACTGTTTCCTGGTGATGGTGTCGCCTCGCTCTCTCGTGAGGGTGAGTTGATTCACGGGTCGAGGGAGAAGGCGGAGCTGTTCGGAGAGTGCTTCGATGCGATCTTCTCGCAGCGAGGTCCTATCCCTGCGGGTGCGCCCCTTCCTTGTGCTGTCAGTCAGCTCTCCACCATTGAGATTTCGTATGCACATGTACACAAAACTATTTCCAAACTAGCATCTAAAATGAACACGAGCTCTGACAATATTTCGCATGCCTTTTTGAAAAATACGGTTGATACGATTTCGGTCCCACTCTCTATTCTTTTTTCAATGGGCCGGTCCTAACATCGCGTTGCAATTGCAAGAAATCTTGCAAATACAAGAATTCTTGCAATGTAACGTTGTATTTACAAGAATTCTTGCATTGCAACTTGACATGTCAATATTTCCTGCAAATGCAACGGATTGCATGCACCTCAAACTTGGGTAACTGAACCGAATCCAGATCATGGTCGCGCGTGTACGTACGTCTAACATATCAGCGCGCAGCATGCGAGATCATGCGGGTTTGTTATATTGATAGACTTATCGATATATGAACGACGTCTCTCGATAGCCCTCATTCGAATGTATCAAGCAAAATCATTATTTTGCCATCAGTTTCTTCCGTTCGCGATTCTTTCTAGAGTTGCAAGATGTCTTGCAATCGCAATGTTGCAATCGCAAGAATTCTTGCAAATGCAAGATTTCTTGCAAATGCAACGCGATGTTAGGACCGGCCCAATGTCTACTTCCGTATGCAATGTCCCTGAGATTTGGAAACTGGCGTATATAAAACCTCTTTATAAAAAGGGGGCTCGTGATGATCCACTCAACTACCGGCCTATCAGCCTTATAAGTACTGTTGCGAAAGTTCTGGAACGCATATGCGTCAAGCAAATTACGGAATTTCTTGAGAGGAATTCGCTTCTCACATCTAGGCAATTTGGCTTTCGCAAGAATAGATCCACAAACGCTCAACTTATTGAGTGTCATAGTCACTGGTTGAAACACCTATCTAATGGAATGGTTATCGATTGTATATACTTTGATTTCAAGAAGGCATTTGATACTATTAATCACAACTTGCTATACAAAAAGTTGCATTCGCTGGGAATTCGTGGTAACGTATTGGGATGGATTAGAAGTTTCTTGACCGACCGTCGCCAACAAGTAATGGTCGGTGATGAGCTTTCCTCTCCACGGCTTGTCAACTGTGGTGTACCACAGGGGTCTTGCCTAGGTCCCATACTGTTCAATGTATATATTAATGATATCATCTCCAATCTTCCCGACTATGTTGAGTGTGCGCTTTACGCCGATGATTTGAAAATTTCCTTCGCATTTGATGCGAATGATCCTTCCGCCCAGCATAAATTTCAAGTGGCAATTGATTTAGTCGCATGGTGGTCCCTTCAGTGGGGTTTACAAATATCTACTCAGAAAACACAGATACTGCATATAGGACGTCGTAATCCCAGGCATGAGTATTCCGCACACGGCACAACTCTCGCCCCTGCCGATACTGTCAGGGATTTAGGCGTCTCTATCAGCAGTTCTCTTGTCTTTGACGATCACTATTCCAACATTGTTCAGAATACGTTTCACTCCATAAACGACTTTCTGCGCGTATATCGTACTCGCAATCTCACTGTTCTTAAAGTTGCATACGTAACCTATTTTCGGTGCCAACTTGAGTATTGTACAGAATTATGGAATCCTAAAGATGTGGGGTCGGTGAATCTGATTGAGTCGGTACAGAGACATTTTACGCGCCGAATATGTCACCGTGCCGGCTTTTTCTCGCTCACTTATCCCCAACGCCTCCAGCTATTAGATCTCCAAACGCTCGAAGAGCGACGCTTAATAAACGATATTGCGTATATTCATAAGGTTATGACTAATCGCACTAGTCTAGAGTATTCTGGCCTCTTCAACATTGTACCTTCCCGGTCTCGCGTTTCTCATGGGTGGCGCCTGATTCCTTGCTTTGACACAACTTTAAAGAGCAGCACGTTTTTCAGTAGGGTTTTTGCACTATGGAACACACTCCCCAACAACACCATTTTATCTGCGAAACATCAAACAGTGAAATCGTACCTCCTAGATAACCCCCATTTGTTCCCTCCGTCCAAAATTAGATAAGTGCTCATTTGGGAACCTGTGTTATCTGTTTTATCCTATTTTTGTGTTTATTTATTTTCCAATGCCGTATTCACTCTTATTATGTGTCTGTCCTGTGTTCATATATATAGTATACGCGGTAATAAATATTATTATTATTAATTATGCAGGTAAACCATAAATACAACACGATTATTCATTCATCGAAAAAACTGGAACAGTGAACTAGATAATAATCGAGAAAACAGAAGACTGCGATCTATGTTCAGTTCTCTACACTTCAGACAAATGCCAAAAAACAAAACAGAAACTGACAATAAACGAGAACTACGAGAACTTTAGAAAACACAATGAAATGATTTTATCAAAACAACCAGTAAATGTTGCCGCGTCGCATATGAGAGTGTTTTCATCAATTGTTTGTTTTCAAGGTCGGGAAAGTGATACAGGCAGGGTAATGGTAGCGTTGTGCATTCTCCAAACAATCATCAATCAAACGACGATCAAAAAAATGGGACAACAAAAACAAAATGTAAACACTTAGTTATAGTACCAGTAATAAGTGATTAAAGTAATTATTAATGTAGGGACGGGCACGTGGTGGCAGATTGGGGTCAGAAAGGCGACAGTCTTTCGCAATGGGGATGTGTCGTTCGAGGGGTCACCCGATATGGATGGAGTAGGCCGCGCCGGGCATGCCGCGAGTATCGCACTGATATCAAATGTTTCATGCCTTTTTCCCTTACGGCAAAGGTCAACAACCATGTTTTCGAAAAGAGAATGCAATTACCTACACACTGATACGGAACAAGTCATGATTACCCTTCTTCAATGTACCACAATGTTCTCTCAAAGAGAGTACACTCGTTTTTGGTATTTGTATTTTTGTTGTTTTTGAGATTGTTTATGTATCCGACCACCTTAGGTACATCGATTTTCTAGAAGTAAATTTGATTGCGGTTCTAATGAACTCTCCCTCGAGTCAGTTCGAAATTACGCGAAATTACGCAACATCATTTTCTGAAAATTTCCTTCACTGATGCAGTCATTTTTCTATTCTCGTCATCATTTTCACCGAATGCACCGTGTACAAAGTAATGATTGTTATTTATTTTGCTTGTTATTTCCGTGTATATATTTATTATTGAAACATATCTATAAATTATTATTTTTTCGTGTTTCCTTTCACTTGATTACCAGACAGTAGATGACTTGTCAAATGATCTGAGTTGGGATAGGGGTAGCTATAGCTGGATCGGGTGGTTGTGAGAGACGCCAAACATCGCTTGAAGCAATTTCCCAATAAATGGTCCCGCCGCGCCCGAAGAATAAGCCACGCCCACGAACGACAGCGTCCCATTGAGTTTATCTGTCAAAAATTCTCTTCTTTTAAAATATGTATCTTTTTTCTTTTTGATTTTTGATATTTGGTGTTTTAATATTTTTCACTCAGTTCAATGTGCTCTACACAGTGATATTATTCCCAACTCTCAATGATGAAATTTGTCATACACGTGCCCGTCCCTATATTAATGTTTTGGTTTCACAATCAACAATACATGACACATCGCTGACACTCGCGCTCTCCCCCCCCCCCTCTCTTTTATCCAATGTTGTGCAATCCGCCAACAACAGGCGAGTAGGCGCTGCTCTCACTCTGCCTCTCTCTCCCCCTCCCCCATTCCACACTTGTCATTCGTCTGTCGTCCCCGCGTCTCCTGTATCCGTCCCCGGCCGTCGTTCCTAATGGATGTCTTCAAGGAGAAGCGTCGTGAGCGTCGGGTCCGGAGAGAGTTGTACTTGCTGAGAGTGCCGCTCGGCTGGTGGGACAGACACTGGGTGCATTTCAACACCCGACAGCGATACTGGATTCGACCCTGCATCGTATTGGGTAAGTCAGCATCTTCCTCTCTCTCTCTCTCTCTCTCTCTCTCTCTCTCTCTCTCCCTCTCTCTCTGTCTCTATCTTTCTCTTCATGTGTAATTCTACCTTCGTTCAGGCAAGCACGATGCAGTTATCGTGAAGGACGGAGCTGATACAAACAACGGAGAGATGGTCAACGATATCGCGTATTCTATTCACAAGTGAGCATCTTTCGTCCTTTCTCTCTTTCTCTCTCTCTCTCTCTCTCTCTCTCTCTCTCTCTCTCTCTCTCTTCATTCACTTGTTCATCCCAGGAAGTCTCGTTGGCTGCTTGCCGACCATCCGGTCTCGTTTCTCTCTCGATTGGACGCAGGAGATGCGGCTGTGACTGTGGCCGATGGTCACTATGGACTGTTCGGGGGACAGCATTGTCAGTCTGCTAGACTCAACCCTCAACACTTCATCAAATGAATGCTTCAGGTCCGCTTGTGACTGGTATCAGCTCGATTTACTTCAAGGGCGCAGACTGTAATGTGACCGAGAAACATTTGAGGAAACAGGTTACGGTGAGTGTTCATTTATTTTTTACAGTTAGGAGAATTTGTATATATTGTCATGTGCAAATATAAGAACTTTATCCGTCTACATTTAGCAAGATGAGTACTTTTCTAAACTACGCTTCGATGGTGCGGGCCCATCGGTGGAATACCGTATCCACAGGGGATGTCCTCAACCCAAGCTTCTCATGAAGCCTGGACAGACAAAGTGTGAGTCTCCATGGCATATTGATATGTTTATTTAACCTTTTTTTGCATTCAACCAATTTCAGATGAGCGCGCGTGGTCGGAGCCATCTCACAAGCACCGAAACGCCTACCTCCGAAACATTGACGACCTTCCGTGTGACTGGGATGATTGGGAAGAGGATACATGGGATGGTCCGAGGAGGGAGCGGACCACCACACTCAAGGATCACATCACACTCCCAGAAACTACGGATGACGGATTTGTGTGGATAGACTAGTCCATATTACGTGTACAGTGTGTTTTTGTGAATATTGTTAATGCACTTTGTTTATTGTGAATGATGAAACTGTTACTGCGTTCATCACCACTTTCATAAGAACAGTCTTAATAAATTTCTGCATGACAACAAGTTTTTTGATTGTAAAGTTTTCCAACTGCTTTCCGCTTTCTAACCTTTTTTGTTTGACGTATATGAAGAAAAAAAATCTTCTTCTTTTTTTCCGCGACGCGGTCGGACCTTCATTTTCCTCCGCCGCCGTCGAATTATCGGTCATGGACAAGAATCCTTCGCGACTAACCAGTGAGGAGGCGGGAAGTAAGTACCCTCATGTGGAAGCAGTTATGGCGCGAGGAGATACCAATTGGCATGGAAGCAAAGAAAAACCAGGAGCTCTACACGTCAAGAATGGTACTCAAATGGTCCAGGAATGAATATAAATCAATTATCGTCTTCCCGCCACTATCCTCGTTAGCCTATGCATCTAGCATCTTAGGTCTACGGTATGCTTCATATCACCGTGATTGTGTTGTCATATTCATGCTCATCAGATAAACCGACTCCGGATAAACGATTGATTGCTTGTGCATGAATTTGTAATAAATACACCTAACATGCACGCCTTTCCTTTTCCTACAGTCTCCTTTATGCGTGCGGTGCATGATACCCTCTAGTATATTTGCATATCTCTCCACTTCTCTCTCTCTCTCTCTCTCTCTCTCTGTATATTTGCATATTCATACCGGCTCCTCTCTCTTCTCACTCGCTCGCCGCTCGCGCATACTCAAACAATCACAGTAAAGGCATGGGGTGTCGAGAGGTCACACACAAAGAAAGTCACTCGAGAGACACTGGGGTATCATCACGCTATTCTCTCTCTCTCTCTCTCTCTCTCTCTCTCTCTCTCTCGCAGCCATTTCACTTTTGACTACATCGACCTCCATTGTTTTCTCTATCGCACGCCTGTAAACACCTCCTAAAAAGGCAGTAAACGCGGTAGGGTAGTGTCTTTGACTCGTCTTCGACCTTGTTCGGTAGTATTTCGTAGACTGTCGTCGATTAATCAACGCGAATCCGCATAGCAATTGAGATGAGCGGAATCCGCTCGCCTCTTTTCTCATTCGCAAATTGCCTGCCACAGTTTTTGTCGGCGCCTCGCAATTACGCGCCAAGGCCGCATGGCAAACCAGTATCATCCTCGAACCCTATGCTAATCAGCTCTCTTCCAATGTTCCACCCTCTTACGTCTTACGCCTCCGCCAATTACGCCAATCGACGACGCGTTTCTGACGGAAGCGCGAATAAAACATGCAGGCTACCACAAAGACGCCTCCTTTACACACCCCACTCACATGCTCAATTCAATGCTCCTTTGATCACATCGTTTCCGGGACAGATCCCACCGCGGCGAGAGAGAGAGAAAGAGAGAGAGAGAGAGAGAGAGAGAGAGAGAGATGTGAGAGGGAGGGGGGGGGAGTGAGCGGACGCGAGCATGTTCACAACACTGACCGGAATCGCGGCTTCGTCTGCACTCTCTTTGATCTCACCCGCTCTCTCTCCCCCACTCGCCTCTTGAATAACCGCAAAATGTTCCGGCTACTTACCCAAGGGGGGACTTGTCGCCTCTTCTCTCTCACTGTCTCAAGGTGATTAGTGGTACGGTAGATGATCAAGACACTTGTCTAGCAAGACAGGCACTTGCTCATGAGATCCTTCAGCCTCCCTCTCCGCATTGGCAGTCTATTGGCATGTATTGTTTCCTCTTCCGCCCGCCTACTCTCGACTCCCACTCTCTATTGAAACTCGTTCGCGCTCACTTAACTTGTCACTCTTATTAGTATAAATACTTGATTTCTCTCGCTTGTTATTCCCCATCCAAAGAGGGTATTTGTTTTCGTCTTCGATCGCGCCAATATTTGCTGTTGGAAAGTGAGTCTTAGAGAGAGAGTCGAACCCAATCCACACTTTCTTCTCCTCTCCATTCCGCCGCCGCAGCCACTTTTTCGAACAGCGCGGGGTTCCTGGTTTCGATTCGGCCGTTTTGATTTCCTTGCGCGCGCACTTTCAAGGATTCAAGGGGCGCCGCGCCGAAAAAGTAGATCGAGTCCTCCTAATCCTCACGTTCCCGGCACTCGAGTCGTTTCTTTCCTCTTTGTCAATTGACCTCGCGAACTTGCTAATCAAAATCAAGAGTTCTTCTCGAGTTTCTTCGAGCTTTTTGAAACTCTCGACCTCGGAAAGAATGCAACACTCTCTTCCAGTTTCCTATACAATGGAAGGAGGTTTGGGCGAAAAAGCGGCCGCCTCCTGATCTGACCCAATTCCCTCTGTGGGGGTGATTACTGCGCAGTTGCGCTGATCGCGTTAGGTTATGAATGGATGCGAGGCTGCTTTTCTTGTGATCTCCAATCCATCCGCGTACCCTTTGCCCACTGCTTTTTTATCCACAGCTTCTCCCATTTTACTGCTTTGTTTTACGGCGGCATGACCTTATCACGGGGAAAATGTCAGCGATTCGAGATATGTGTTTCCCTGAAATCAATCGGAATGGTAGAACTCTGCTTTTGGTTTGGGCTGCTTAGCTTGTGAGCTGTTGACGAGTGCTTCGCTCACTGTTCGAGCTGTTTTATCAGCTATCAGCCAGGCTCTTATCACCCATCCCCTCTCATCTTTTATGGATTCGATTTGTAGCCTTAAACAGTAGGAGACACGTCGGAGCCCACTGTCAGAGAGATCTTCACCACATTTATTATTTTGATTCCATTCCATGACTTGTTTTGTTTTGTTTTCCTACCAGAAAGATTTTCATCGAACCATTACGTGCAAATATCGAAGTTGTTGTCCTTTGACGGTTATCAGTATAACCCTAGATGTCCTGTTTACGCAAATCAACCGGTAAGCTTGTCTGCGGACTTTGTGGGACTGGTCAACTTATTTATCACGGATAAAGGTGTGGTCAGTCTCGTGCTCTCGAAAATCATTGCTGCAGTAGTTCAAAGTAATGTGAGGGTGATAGGAAAAGTTCGAAGCGGATATCAGGAGGTAGTTGGAGTTGGTAGAATGTATGTAGTTGGGAGGGAAGAAGGCGTCTCGCAAGGTATTTTGTAGTTGGAAGGCGTTTTGGGAGTAGTTCGAAGATTGACCGCTGTTTGATTGCCTTTCAGTTATTGTATTTGAATAAACCAATTCGATGTTAAAAAAAGCACTTCTCGCACTCCAGGTCACAACACCTTTTATGTATCTGATTCATTTCCAAAGAATCATAAATGTCTTATCGTGACAGCGAAATGACTCTGTTTTGATTTGGTTCACGCAAAGTGTTCTCATTTTACGGCTCGCACTCCCCAGTCAGTCACGTGCTCCCGATCATTTTATCACTCACACAAGACTGACACGTCTACGAATTTTGATAGTTGATCCGTTTATCTATCAAATTACGGGTACCAGCATAGGCTACTGACAAAGCAGTTCTGGGCAGCCTCTCTCTTATACGCGTGGTGAGAACGTGATTTGATTGTTGCGTCACTCGTATAGTGAGAGAGAGAGAAGGGGGAGTGAGACTGCCAAATATGTTTCAAACCTCACAGCACTCATGGCGGTGGATTTGAGAGGAGAGAGAGAGTGGATCAGCTGACCGGTTTTTTTCTTATCCCGCCAAATCGCCATGCCCCCCTAAACGTTCGGTATAGAAAGAGAGAGAGAAGGAGAGAGAGAGTGAGAGAGAGAGAGAGGAGGAGGAAAGGAGGGGGGGAGAGGAAGGGAGAGAGAGCAATAGCCCTCCCAGCGCACCTGCTTCGCTATAATGCACTGTGACGGGTAGTATTTTTACAGTCTTTGTTCCACTCTATTCTCATTTCAACAATTTGTGGTCATCTTCAATCTCAACTTATTTGAATAGTAAAAGTTGTCGATCCACTTTTCTCGCTTACTCTGATCTATCATTCGCTAATGTATGCATTGAGGGTGCGAAGAGTCAAACATTCACCGCTATCGTCACCAGGCTATTATCATGCTAAACTCTCTCTCTCTCTCTCTCTCTCTCTCTCTCTCTCTCTCTCTCTCTCTCTCTCAGCCCGTGTCAACAGTAAACTTTTACGAGATTGTCAACGGATAGGAAAGGGAAGGAGTTTGCGAGTTTTCTCTCGTTTCTCTGGTTGCACTTTTGGTCAGAATTCGTCCGATAACGTTTCAAAGTCGCGCACGCGCACTTTGATCCTGTTAATCCGATTATACCAGTTACAGTACTCCCTACCGTAGCACCAACGTGTCATCCCGCCCTCTGGCACTCCCAATAGTGCACCCGTTTCCATAAAAGCTGTCAATCAACGGAGAGAACGCGACTCTCTTCCCATTTTAGAGCTTATCACACGCTCTACGTTTTATGGTGTTATCAGTTCCTCTCGCGTTTTCCAAATCCCTCCTGTTTGGTGGCGATAGAGGAAGAGAGAGAGAGAGAGAGAGAGAGAGAGAGAGAGAGAGAGAGAGAGAGAGAGGAAGAGAGAGAGGGAGAGAACGTCGCTGCGATAAGTGTGGCAATGTTTTATGTATCATCACTCCCAGTGCCGTGTTACTGCTTACAATCTCGTTGACGTGTTTGTATGTTTCCTTTTGCGAATCACTTTTGATCTTCGCTCACTTGCATCATATCACCCGCGTTTCACAATTTGATGGGATTTCGATATTCAATTTCGATATGCAACCAGTAGTCATTCTAGATCCTCGCAATGAACACGCTGTCTGGTGGCCGTGACGGTCTGCTCACCATGGGTCGAATGGACATCCCCCGGCCGAGGTTCAACAACATGGAGTTCGTGCCGACCCGAGGAAAGAGAGGCATCTACATGGTACGTGTCTCCTCTTCCGGATACCCATATATGGTTGATGTGAATTCCTGCCTGTTCCGTGAGTCACGAGGACCGCATAAGGGAACTGTCTGTGAAAAAAACATGACTCGCGGTCGGCGTGTGTTTGATTTTCTCTCGCTTTTCTCTCGCGTCATGTTTCCGGACATATAGATTGGAGATGGAGAGATCCGCGCGCGCGGCGAGAGAGAGAGAGAGAGAGAGAGAGAGAGAGAGAGAGAGAGAGAGAGAGAGGGAGAGAGTGATGGAGATCCGGTCTGCATATGCGGAGACCACTGCGCGCCTCAAACACTCTGTCCATATTGCGAGCGGGAGTTGAATCGGGAAAAAATAGAATCAAATAGCCTGCTTAAACATCTTGAATTACACTTTTGTTTTCAAAGCAAAGATATACATTGACTGAAGCGTATTAGACACGGACGCACGGACTATTATTGAGCAGTTCATTTTGGCACCGAGAAACATTAGTTGAACAAATGACCAAACGCTTGAATATCGCAAGGAAAATGGAATCGTAATTCGTTATGTATTGTTATACAAAAAATGTATTTGTTGTAGTCTATCCGTCGCAACGGGGCTGAGTTCGGACTGCAAGTGCCGAAGATGGGCCCTCGAAGGCCCATGCTCAGCGACGACCTATTCCGGTGAGAGCTCATATGTACCTACTTACATACCTTGCACATGATTACATGATTTGATACGTATACATTGTCTGTTTTCAGGCGGCCTTCCGAGCCCACTGGCTACGACGCCGCACCGACGCAGGCGCACCAGTCCGGCCAGCACCAGTCGCACCAGTCGCACCAGTCTCGTGAACCCGCCTACTCGCCGCCCTCACTATCCGCTTATTCCAACAACACCTACTCACGACCGCTGCAGTCGGTAAGACAGTCACAATAGGCATCTATAATCAATGCTCTTTCGTGGTTAATGAGTTTTTTGCGCGATCGGACCACTCACGTATCAATCGATAACACACTGTCTGCCCCGAGGCTCGTCAATCGCGGCGTCCCCCAGGGTAGCTGCCTAGGCCCTCTTCTATTTAATATCTTCATAAATGACATTGCGCGCTCTCTCCCTCCCGGGATGCACTTTGTTTTATACGCGGACGACCTGAAGGTGTATTTCTCATACGACCCTCTCGATCCGTCCGCCCACTCTCGCTTCCAAGCTGCAGTTGATGCAGTGTGCGAGTGGTCGCATAAGTGGGGTCTCACCATCTCGATTTCCAAAACATACATCTTACATCTGGGCAAGCACAATCCGCGTTCTGTATACACTGCCGGCGATACTCCTCTGCGAGCTACAGAATGTGTGAAAGACCTCGGTGTCTGGATCACTAACAATCTGTGCTTCGAAACTCACATCTCACGCATAGTCAATGGCGCGCTTTGGTCAATAAACAACTTTCTGAGAGCATATCAAACACGCAATCTCGCTGTTCTAGTGAAAGCTTATGTAACATACATTTGCTGTAAGCTTGAATATTGTACAGAAGTGTGGAGCCCATCTAGCGTGCGCATGGTGAACCTGTTAGAGGGCGTGCAACGCTACTTTACGCGACGCATCTGCCATCGAGCCGGTCACCTTTCCCTCGGGTATTCTGAGAGGCTCCGCCTGCTGGGTCTCGAGACACTTGAGTCTCGTAGATTCTTGAATGACGTCACTTTCCTCTTCAAAATTGCCCACCATATTTCGCCGTTTGATGCAGATGGTATATTCAATATCATCCCAACATCAACAAGGCATTCACACAACATGCGAATTATTTCTTCTTTTGATCCTGCGAACAAACTACTCACGAGCATTCACAAAGCCTATACTGGAATAGCCTTTCTTCTGATGTGGTGGGAGTGCGAAGTGCGGAGCAGTTCAGAGAACTTGTCAGATCTGGATCTGGCGGTTTCCCGTTGTCTCGGATTCGTGCATCATGACTGGAGAGTTTGGACGTCTCTCACATGTCATCTCTTGTGCGCATGTATCTGTGTCCCACACTTCATACGTTCCATTTCGCCTTTGTCTCCGCCAGTTCCCTTGAGCAAGGCGCGGTAGTAGCTCATCTCGTTTTACCCCCCACCCCCACACACTATCGTATTATCACTGTAATGTCCTTTTACAACTCGCACATTTTAATCACCCTTATATGCGATAAATTGAATTGAATTGAATTGAATAATCATTCAATATTCATTCAGGTTTCGAAGCCGTCTCTGTCGACTGTCTACTCGGATGGAAACAGCAGCGGCCGCAGCAGCCAAGTACGTTTCCGATTCGAGTAACAATCTGATCAATTGATTCTCTTTATTAGACTAGCGGTTCCCAATTTTTTTCATTTTAAAAATACAATGAAAATTGAACATATAGTCTATTGAACCACAAAAATAACCCTCAATATTTTTTTTGTATCGCGAAATGATTTTGAAGAAAAAAACGTCTTGGTTCCGAAATCTAACATTTATTTGCTCTTTGCAGTCGTCCGACTACCACTCCTCTCCCCGCTCCTCCCCCGTTGACGAGTGCCCGCCAGACTATCCAGAGGACTATGTGCCCAGACATGAACAGGTACGGCAGACGGGGCACTGTACAATGCAGGGTGTAGAGCTAACATCATTGCGTATTTAGTATACGTCCTTGACAAGACACAGACAGTTGCATATTAGTTTGGCGGATTATGGAACCTGGTAGGGTATTAACTGTGTGTTTGAGACGTCGACTTGGACGACGACGACCCGCTCGCTGGGCACTGCGTCGCAGCCGAAGGAGTACAAGGAGTACAAGGAGTACGGACATCCCGGCGACAGGAGGCAGCAGGTGAGCAAAGTGTAGCATCTCATTCAAGAAGACGATACTCGTTTGGCTTGAGTGTTTGAGAGCTTGGTGCAGTTAGTGTTGATGATGCTCGATGGTTGCAGGCCGACCGCCGTGACTCGGCTGCTCCTCCTTCCGCCGAGTCCATCGCTCCTCTGGCTCGCAACGCCCCGCCCCCACCCCCACTGCCCGCCAATAGGACGGTGCGTACAATGAAATTCATGCGTTTGTTTTTCAAAGACAAGTTATTGACGAACATTGGTCGATCGTGTATTTGTAATCGGCGTGAAACTCAAGCTTGAAAATAAAGGCTGTTGATCTCATAAACGACAAACAGAACTATAGAGTTTAGCAATTATTTTTTGAAAGTATAGACCATGTAGAAATGATGTGAGTGTTTTCAGTCTGCGCCCCGCCTTCCCACCACAGGATACATGGATGGACCGGCCAACTCACGAGTCGCGGCACTCAGGAATCAGTTCCAGGTACACTATCACTATCCCCTTTTCTAATCTTCTTCTGTGCTGTCTAAATATTTTTTTTCCGAGAATACGAGCAACCATCGTTTCAGGAGCCGTCCTCCGTTCCGTCCAACCCTCAGAACTGTCCCGACTCTGGTACCCTGAAGCCTCGAATGGGAGTGCCTCGTCTCGACTCCCGAGGAAAACCAAGAACTATCGGACTCTGAAGTATCCGTGCCCCAGTTCACACCCATTCATGCGCCCCATTGAACATTTTAAGTGAATCCACATCTTCAAACCTTCTATCACTGCTCCTTTGAAGACACTGCATTCACTAATTGTATTATTGATTGGTCACACTGTAGAAGAGTCGCCTTGTGTCTCTCGTCTTATCTGATATTCTACCGGTTGCTTACTCCCCCCACACACACATAGCTCCATCACAAATCTAATCACTTGATATATTTTATCACTGCGTTTAACTATAAACTGTGAATATATACTCCGTCAATAAACCTATTTGCTGAAACGCTGTGTTGAACTGAGAACAAATAGTTGCGAAACAACATGAAGATGAGAATGGAATGTCGGGCGTTCGATAGCCGTCTTGGGCAAATATCCTCTCCTCATCTCTGCTCACTTCTCCAAACTCGTTCCAAGTACATTTTCCTCATAACACATATCCCTTTGTGTCTATTACAAGATCGCCTAAACAAACCTGGGCGCCGGTATATAAGCGAAACGCGTCCGTGGATCGCAGTTTGCATAGGTTCCATAGCCTCGAACATGTTGTTAGTGCTAGTCCTTCTCCCGTTCACTGTAGCGTCAGAGGTACGTGGCACCGTCATTTTTTATAAGTAGATAGTAGAACCATATAGGTATGTGTATTTTCATAAATTGAATCATGTTCAGGTCGCTCATGTGCGTTCGAAGCGTCAGATCGGATGCGGGATGTCGTGCGGTTAGTGTCGTTTACAACAGATCACAGCATTTATGTACATTTCATGTTCTGGACACAACTCATAATTCATAACAAAACTCATATACAACATATACATACATACAATAACACAAAAGTTGGGTATATATGTGTGCTGTTTCAGGTATGATGATGCCTATGTGTGGTGGTATGGCGATGGGGTGTGGTATGGGAGGCATGGGAGGCTTCGGCTTCGGAGGAATCGGCATGGGAATGATGATGCCTCCACCCATCGTGAGTTTCTATGTATATTATTACATTGGTTCACCTTTTGATCGTTAGTATAGAGTTTCTACGACGATGCTTTCCTGGTTTTTGTACTACCAAACACAAATTAGGAATAGTAGTTCTGCTATTGTAATGCACTATCATTTCCAGCCGGTGCCGGTTCCAATGCCCGTGCCTATGCCAGTGCCGATGATGACCGGAATGGGAATGGGAATGGGTATGTGTTCTCCATAGAGTCCTACCAATTTCTCCAGAAGCACAACCATGACGCACGAATCGTGTTATTTGAAGCGGAGAAATGGCGGAAACTTTATTACAATGTAACAGCAACATTCTATACGTTGCAGGTATGGGCGGCGGGTGCTGTCAGTGCTGTATGCCGGTGTGTATGCCAATGTGCATGGGCAGAGGGTGCGGCGGAGGATGCGGGTTCGTCGACACACATCTCTCTCTCCCTCCCTCCCTCTCTCTCCTTTTCTTCCCTCTACTCTGTTCTTCAGATTCCGGTTCGGCATGGGTCGCAAGAAGCGCGAGGCTCTCTTCTCGGCCGCGCATCCAGCTGTTGTCAAGAGCGAGAGGTGCGAGAAAATGCGTTGTCAAATCAATATTGCTTACTAATCTGTCATAGATTGAGAAGGAGAGTAGTGTACGATCACAATCAGTATCTATTTCTATCATCTCTGACCACTTCAGCCGTTCGAAGCGTGATGTTCGTCACCTGGCTCGCGACGGGGCGATGACGTATGTGCCCGAAGACATCAGGGGACGACCCGACCTGAGAGAGTGATGCATCCACGCCCATCAATGCCTATGTCGGTTCATTCGATTCACACTTCTACGTCGCATACTTGTATAGTTGATCTTTTCGCGCTGCAATAAACAGATTCCGACTACCAGTTTTTTTCAACTAATTGTTTTGTTGTGATCACTCGACTATTGTGCTGATCCAATGAGCTTACTAGTCTATACCGCAAATCCCCTCTAAATTCTTCTCTAATGGTGAGTATAAATAGAGAAGAGGGATAGCTTGATGACATACTACAGCATCATGAGGTTCGCAGTACTCGGAACAGTCGTCGCACTAATCGCGGCAGCCTATGCAAGTAAGTTCGTTGTTTGTTTTTGTTGTCTTGCTATATCATTGTATAGTATGGAACCTTGTAGCAGACGAGAAAGATGGAGGTGTGGAGGCGGCTCGGGAACAGACGGGTGGCGTCGATCCGGCTGTGCTACTCGCAGCTGCCGACAGTGCCAGGGTTCGTAGGATGGAACGAGTGTGACACGGCAATGCAGTTCACTAGAAATACGTGTCGTAGGAACAGTAGTAGCAGGAATGTGAAATGCGACTGGCTGATTGTTTGTCAGGTGAAGCGATTCGCTCGCCACCAGCGCTCGGCTGACGACGAAAGCGAGGCGAGAGAGACTGGCGGATTCGACCCGGCACTGCTCGAGGAGGCTCGGAAGGTAGCCCCATCAGTCTGAGTGAATCACATCACTCTCAAAAATGTGACAATTCCATCATCATTGGCACTGCTACATTCATCAATTTGGTACAGATGAACAACGATTAAAACAACACATCACTCTGAATCTCTCTCATTGTGGTATCTAGGAGAAGCGCTCGGCTGACTCGGACGACGATGGGCAGGACGAGAACGGAGACGCCGGTCAGAAGGTGGAGACAATGTGGGGTGAATCCGCTGAACTCTCTATTTGTAGGCTAAGCGCTCTGCCGACAACGACGACGATAGGGAGACGGGAGGGTTCGACCCGGACGTTCTCCAGGATGCGCAGAAGGCACGGCGATTAGAACTTGGTATATTTTTTTCTGATTTGTATTTTTTTAGGATAAGCGCTCTGCCGGCGAGACTGACATACATCCGGATACCAAACAGCAAGAGAAGGTGGAGACGGATAGCGAAGGCGGGTATCTTCTCCCATATGCAGATTCAACAATGATCTCCTAAAACACATTGATTTGATAGGACATTGAGATCTACGTAGTCACCTGATCATATAGACTCATCAGAGCCTCGTAGAATCACTCACTGGTTGTTTGCAGGAAGTAATTCGGATAATAGCGGGGAAAAACGGAAGCGAGACGCTGACCCCGCAGCAGCGGCTATGACTCAGGCGGTGGCGGCGGAGAAGGCAGCAGCCGAGAACAGCGACAGCCACGACGACGACGACGACGACGACAGGCGGAAGCGCCAAGTCAACGAAAACCAGGCTGGGGAGCAGGGAGAGAAGAAGAAGAAGAAAGGGGCGGACGGGGAGAAGAAGCACAAGAATCAGCACAAGGGGGAGGTCAAGGGACAGCACACCCACCAGCACAACGGAACGGGCAAGGCGGGGGGCACTCCGGCGGGGCCTGCACCCATCCCGGCCACAGGAGCCCTGCCAGCCACCGGAGCCGTCCCCAAGCCACTCTGAAACAGACATGCGATCTTGTGCACGTGTAATCCATAAAGCTTCATAGAGGATGATCACTCACAATCGTCGGCTTACACGTTGTTGTTTTGCCATTTACCTGGGTGGGTGGATGTCGTGTCCGGTAACGCTGACTCTCTGCCGAAAGCGTACTCTCTCGGCGTTTTCTGCGCGTGTTCTCCAACTAGCACTTTGAGTGTAGTTCGCCTCGCCGCCGCCAGCGTCTAATTCGCGCCGGGTTTGCGTTGTTTTGGGTTCCCGTCACTCTGGCTAGCTCTCTCTCCCGGCTAGCTCTCTCACCGCAGAGAAATTAACGACAGAGCTTGGGAATCAAAAACAGAAGAAATTTCTATGAAATTCAACAAAAGCACATATATTATCTGTTAAAAAGTACTCGCGTAAAGATATTAAGTTTGTCTTGACCCAATTCAACAAAAGCGCATGCATAAAACGTTTACAAATACTAACACAAACCTGCGCATAACGGACAGTGGACACTAACAGATGAAATATAACAATACAAATGAATAACGTCATACGTCCATATTAGAGAGAGAGAGAGAGAGAGAGAGAGAGAGAGAGAGAGAGAGAGAGGAGAGAGAGGGGGGGAGAGAGGCGCAGGTTTGTGTTAGTATTTGTAAACGTTTTATGAATGCGCTTTTGTTGAATTGGGTCAAGACAAACTTAATATCTTCACGCAAGTACTTTTTAACAGATAATATTGGGTTTTCGAGAGAAATTAACATCAATACGTGATAACATATCAAATGATGATTCAGCGTGGCACAAAAACTATTGCCGCTGATACTTAAAGAAGGACTCCGGGGAACGAGCCAGCCGGCGCAGAATGGTGCGCTCCAGTGGCACACTGGCGCGTGTCGTCGCGGCGAGACTAATTTCACTATTTTCTACCGTGTCTCTGTCACTGGGTCAGCCCTCGTTTTGCGCGGGAAATCAACAGCAGTGAGGGAGAGTGTGCGTGACTCGCGCGGCTTCTTTCATCTTGTGCCAGCCAAACACAGAATCGATCACCGAAAAGGCGCGAACTCGTCTCGTGGAGGAAAACTCGTGTCTCTGTGACTGCGCAAGCCCAGCTGATTGGGGGCGGTCTTGCGGCACTGGCAAAATGCCAAAATCTTCCGTTCACAGTGACGGTCAATAGTATTCGTACAGCCGAAAAAAATTCGTTATGCAAATTTTGATGAGTAAAAAAATTCTTTCTTCTGTAGATATGTTAAAATCACGATACCCTATAAATTATGACCTCTAATGTTGTTTTCCGTGGAGGCCTTCTTTAAAGGCGAGGTCTGTGCCACTACGGCGCACACACGCATTGAGCCACACAGTAAGTGAAAAAGCTTTTTTCGTCTGTGATTATGTGTTCTATCGCCAGTTCTGCAGTATTGAACAGTTCAAAGGAATGGAAGTCGTGGTGGGACCAAGTTTGAGTAAAAAAAATGTTGCAACAGCGGGTTGCAACATTTGAAAGCAACGGATAATCGTTGTTCTTTCTCACAATTCGATTGATATTCGGGTTAATATGATTCTTCCGATCATTCCGAGTCAAGAATAAGTCGCCAGTGTACCGTTAACTGCGAACACTAGAAACTGCGAATTTGTGGAAGAAAAGAGCATGAAAACTGATTGTGACCACGCGAAAGTGTGTCACAGAAAAGAACACACGAAGAACTACATCCATGAAGTTAAGATTCAAATACTGATTTGTGTAATGAAAAGTGCATGTTTTATTGGCGCATACAGGGTGTAATTATCGAGTTACATGAGCTCGAAGAGTTCGGCATCCGGGATACTGTTCTTGAGCTTATCGACTATTGGGGCATAGGCAGTCATAGCCGCGTCTGGAAGAGAAAATGACTTCTGAAAGAGGAAGAGAAGAGAGAGAGGGAGGGAGAGAGGGAGAGAGGGAGAGAAGGAGAGAAGGAGAGAGGGAGGGGAGGGGGAGCTGTTGACCTCTGGTCGCCCCGCAGAGTGCTAGGAAGGCGTCTCGCAGGTTCTGACGGAAGAACGCCTGGTCGGTGTGGCTGCAACGATAGATGGTCAGAGACGAGGCTATCATGACCCGCTCACTCGTTGGTGAACAGCTCGGCCGAGGTGATGAACGCCATCGACTGGAACGTCTGCAATACGAGCGCCGTGTACACGGCGAGCATGCCTTCCACTGCCCACTCACTTCTGCCCACTGCCGCATGCCCTCTCCCTCTAGCTCGTCCGCAATTGCCTGCTCGTACGCCACCACCTTACCCAACACATCCTGCACGAAGTACGCGTACTGCATGTCCGTCGAGGCATACGCAAGCACCACCTGAACACGCATCACAACACTGTTATGAGGAGAGACAGAGAGACAGAGAGAGAGAGAGAGAGAGAGAGAGAGAGAGAGAGGGGGGGTGCTCACGGCCTCGGCAATCTCGATTTGATGGGCGCCTGGGGCGATCATCGTGAGCATCTGGCGGGTCGACTGCGAGGCCGCGTTGTACAGCGAGTTGTTGTAGAAGGCTGAAGTGGAAAGGACTACTGTGATTGTTCGATTATTTGACTGTGACTCTCTAGAGATAGTTATCAAGCACACTCACCGTTAGGCAGCCCGGAGATGAAATAACTACCATAGCTGGGGTGGAGGGTGGCGAGCTGAGTGAGCTGCGAGACTGCAACCACGTCTCTCTCTCTCTCTCTTCCCCCCTCTCTCTCTATCTCTATCTCTCTCGACTCACAGTACTGCGGGTTGAAGAACACTGGGAATATCTCTTGTATTCTCTGTCGCCGCGCGACCGGAAGGTTTCCGAACGCCTTGTACACTTCCGTCAGATAGGCCATGCCGGTGAGCGCAGTGTTGTCTTTCAGCTGACAACAATACCCCTTTTTCTCTCCTCTCTCTCCCTCTCTCCCTCTCTCTCCCCTCTCTCCCCTCTCTCTCCCCTCTCTCCCCCCCTCTCTCCCTCTTTCCCCCGTCTCTCTCGGTACCTGGTTATATATGTCCAGTAGTCCCGAATCTCCAAGATGTGTGTTGACCATCTGATAGAATGGCAGTCCCTTCTTGTAGTTGATAGCGAGGGCGTCGCACTTTGGTATATTGACAGTGACCCTACAGTACACCGCGAGTTTCTGCAATTTCAGATGATCTTCATATCTCATGCCCTCATGTGGGTTTCTGGGACAATGATCCTTCTCTCTCTCTCATCTCTCTCTCTCCCTCTCTCCCACTCTTCCTCTCTCCCTCTCCCTCTCTCTCTCTCCCTTTCTCTCTCTCTCCCTCTCTCCCTCTCTCCCTCTCTTCCTCTCTCCCTCTCTCTCTCTCCCTTTCTCCCTCTCTCCCTCTCTCCCTCTCTACTCACTCCAGGCATGGTAGTAGTGGCAGTTCCATACTCTCCATCCCACGTGGTTGTCTTGTATGTGTATACAATTGACTCGACAGTCGACGCGAGAGAAGGGGCGACGAGGAGAAGGAGAGTGGCGGGTAGAAGGCGCATCTGATATCATATCTGTTGAGGAACAGAACAAAGTGTACAACAGAAGAAAGGAAAAAAAAACAGCACGATTGAAACCGACTTCGTGACCGTTCTTTTATTGCAATTTTGTAATAAATGACATTCCCACGACCCTGCGATGAAACTGTGTGAACCTTTGAAATTGAATCGTTGTTTGTTCGATAACCAACTGCAAAGTGATTTCGTACATATTTCTCGTTTTCGTTTTCTCATACACGCCTAACATACAACACTTCGAAAAGATGATCGCAAAAGTGGGAAAGCGTGGCGTTTGGATAATTGTAAAACATAACATTTATTAAAGGAACAGTGGCGACCTATTTTTGAATCGGAGTATCAATAAAAATATATTTTTATAAACACATTTGCAATTTTTGCGAAAGAACGACGATTCTGCGTTACTTTTGAATCCGCCATTGCCGAGGATGCAGACGAAAACTTGATTTACCCGCCAACGTTGAATTACCCGCCAACGGCCGTGATGTTGTCAGGTGCTCGTCTTTTCGGCATCTGGGAGAGGGTGGGAGTACTTCAGATGTGAGTACGGGGGGCACGTTTCCAGGAGTGTAGACCTTCCTCACTCGGGATGAGTAGTCGGTCAGCGTAGAGAGTACTGTAGAAGTCGACAGTGGTCTCCTCGATGGCGGGTCGCGCGGTGATCATCTGGTCGTTGATCAGCAATGCCTCCAGCTCGGTGGCGAGTCCTCTCTTCGCGATTTTGATGCTCCGACGATGCGTAGCAGTGTCGCGGTGTATCTCCTCGCGATACTTCGTCAGATCGTGTTTGAAGGCGGCGCGACACTGGCGGGAGATGATGACGAGTTCTAGCAGCCGACTCGAATCTCGCGCGAGCTTCGTCGTTGTCTTCAGCAGGTCCCTCGTCCTCTCCGACAGGAAAAGAGAATCAAAGTGGTCCAATGGGAGAGGCTGCGAAAGGCACCGACTGAACACATTTCCTTTCTATCTCTCTCTCTCTCTCTTTCTCTCTCTCTCTCTCTCTCTCTCTCTCTCTCTCTCTCTTTACTTGAATACTCGAGCTGTCTGTCCGTCGCTCGTTCTCTCTGTATATCCCAGCACCTTTCCCTTGCTCGTTACACTCAGCACATTCGTGGCAGTTGTGAACGAGAGTAGTGGGTAGAATAACAATAGTAACAGCATTGTTCCCTTGACAGCGAACAGTGAATACGTGCACAATACAATGCAATGCAGTCCATGGATTGACCGGTAGTGATAAGAACTACAATTAAAGTGACAATTTTATTGATCCGCAATCGGAAAAAAATGAATTTTGAATTGGCGCGCTTTACAAATTCTGGCTATAACTATTGAAGTCGAGATGCGTATCACATAGAGATGTGTTTATCGGCTTCTACAACTTAATTTTATGCTAGAAACTGATATTCATGTAAAATTTTCATTTCAAAAATTTCCCCACAAAGCATTCAAAATCAACTATTTTTGGGGCAAAAAATAGTTAAGAACATGAAAAAATTCTAGTTTTCAGTTTTATTAGATGTTATTCGATGTTTCCATTAACTTTTCATCAGTATACTATCAGTTTTAAAGCAACAGTGGCGACTTATTTTCGACTCGGAGTATTATTAAAAGTCATATTATCCTAACACATTTGCAATTTTTTGCGAAAGAACGACAATTCTGCGTTACTTTCGATTCTGCCACTGCCAAGAATGCAGCTCAAAATTTGAATTTCCCGCCAACGCTTCACTGCAAAAACTGGGATCGGAGACATAACCGCAAATGAACAACGCCAGGTCACTTGCTTCTTGGCTCAGTGCATGTGCGCTGCGTTGTGACCCTAATCGCGGGTTCGATTCCTGTCACTGCCAAATGTTTTGCTCGTGTGAAAATGAGGAGTTGTGGCAGGTTGTGGCAGAAATAAGTCGCCACTGTTCCTTTAAGTGAACTTGTCACTATAAGGGAGTTCAAAAGAGACTCTCGCACTCAATCACTCTATCTATTGCATTAACTAATCTTTATTCATTGACGTTGTTCACTTCACATGTCACATGTGGACATGTGTATTCGGATCGGCGCTTCGCGCTCGTTTGGGACCTATCCAGCGGCGCGCAGAGCCGCCAAAATCGCTTGTAAATCATTCAATGAATAAATGTTACAGAGTTATATCATGATATTGTTTCTAAATCGTCCGTTAAACAACTATAAACCAAAACAAACATGAAACAATAGTCTCTAAGACCCAAAAATATGTTCGCTGGTTAGGTCTGCACGTCTGTGAGGTATGCTGCTGGTCGCTGATTTGCTTAAAGACCCGCTCACTAGCTGGTTACGATGTGAGCGAAATATAGCCAAATTAGCAAGAGATGCGCGCGCGCCCTCACCTCACTTTTGCGATTTTGAGTATTTCCGCGGTCATAACTTGATTCATACAAAACCAATTTGCAAGAAACTTTTCAGATAGTTGAGTTTACGTCTTGTGATGCAGTTCATTCTGTGACAGTTCTCAATTTTTCATTCATTACCTCTATTTTTGGTCAAAATACTACCAAAAATGGTCACTTTTCCACTTTTTCTTGTGTGTCCGCCAGAATATCTCTGTTTCTACTGATAGTCCACTTTGCAGTCCACTTTCGTATACGTCTCTACTTACTCTTGTTATAGAAGAAAAACCACGAAAATCATCAAATTTGTAGCTGTCTGTAGCGAACGTTTCTCATCTAAGCAACTGTTTTATTTTCCGTAATTACGTCCAAAAAACAGTTTTTTTCGCGTATGTGCAAAATTCAGCTTGAGTATGTGAGAAAGATATAGCCAATTTATCAAAAGGTGCGCGCGCCCTAGCATTTTTTTACGATTTTGATTAGTTCATAACTTTAGTCATACTAAACCAATTTGTATGACACTTTGCAGATTAGTTGAGTTTACGTCCTCGGCTGTAGTCCACGTTGTGATAGTTTTCAATTTTGTTTTCATTATTCTGTTTAAAAAAAACATCAAAATCTCGCTGTCCGGCAGCGGAAGCTCCATGTTCAAGCAAATCAAAAGTTTTACTTCAATCTCTAGAAATGCATTGACAAAAAACGGAGAGAGGGATAAAGGAAAAGTTAGAGAGAAATATATAGATATATTTATAGAGAGAAGGGTGCTGGTAGATCGACTTACTGTTGTCGTTGCATTGACAACAGAAAAGATGCGAGAGGAGACCTGAGAGAAAGAGAAAGAGGAAGAGAGGAAAAAAAGAGAAAAAATTGAATTTTTTTTCGAAAGAACGACGATTCTGCGTTACTTTCGAATGCGAATCTGACACTGCCAAGGATGCAGATGAAAACTTGAATTTCCCGGCTAACGCTTCAATACTGCAAATTAGGGTCGGAGATATAAGCAAATTGAACAACGCTTAGTGAACAACGCAATTGAACAACGCTTAGTTGCAACGCCGGTTCGATCCCACGGCCAAATGTTTTGCTCGTGTGAAAATGAGGAGTTATGACAGGTTGTGACAGAAATAAGTCGCCACTGTGAATTTGACACTGAAAAAATACGAGGAGAGAAAAAAAAAATGAAGAGAAAGCAGAGAGAAAGTTAAAGAGAGAAAAGAGAGGGGAGAAAGAGGGAGAGAAATGGAGGAGGGCTCATATCAGAGCGATGCTGACTCGTGCCGGAGCGCATTTAGTTTTTATGAGCATAGGAAAGTATAGTTCAGAAAAAAGAAATATATCATTAATATTTTCATAGACATTGGTAGGTGAAGCGCGCGGCAGCGTGCGGGTGCTCTTTCTGTATAAGCGAGAACATTGTTGTTCAGAAATAAATGTCTACTGACTCGTACAGCGAAGGTGCGCGGCAGCTTACTATAGGACTTGCAAACCAGTTATTATTATTATTATTATTATTATTATTATTATTATTATTATTATTATTATTATTATTATTATTATTATTATTATTATTATTATTATTATTATTATTATTATTATTATTATTATTATTATTATTATTATTATTATTATTATTATTATTATTATTATTATTATTATTATTATTATTATTATTATTATTATTATTATTATTATTATTATTATTATTATTATTATTATTATTATTATTATTATTATTATTATTATTATTATTATTATTATTATTATTATTATTATTATTATTATTATTATTATTATTATTATTATTATTATTATTATTATTATTATTATTATTATTATTATTATTATTATTATTATTATTATTATTATTATTATTATTATTATTATTATTATTATTATTATTATTATTATTATTATTATTATTATTATTATTATTATTAGTCGTTCACGCGCGTTGTATTGTTGTTTTTAATGTTGTTGTTTGTTATATCTGTTGATTTACTGTGAACAAATACTGATAGTTCCTGTGAACCTATCAGGTATATTAACATTAATACATGATACATTGACATTTGAAAAAAAATCTTCAATATTCAACAAAAGTACATTCTTTTTTTTTTGAAAAGTACAAGCGTAAAGTACCTCTGTTTGGGTTTATCCCAATTCAACAAAAGCACATGCATAAAACTATTATTTCTATTCTGAACTATAAACACAAACCTGCTCTCTCAAACGATATGTAGACACGTATACGAGAGAGAACTGTTCAACGACGAATGGAACGAAAGATGCTCGGGTTGACTTTACTGGACAAAGTGCCGTGCAAGAATATACGAAGACTGACGGGATTACGAGACATGCTGCGTGAGGCGAGATCAAGAAAGTGAAGGTTCGCCCGCCGCAACATGATCTGCAACGACGACCGAAGGACGCGACGCGTGATCGATTGGAACCTGCCGAGGAAAGGCAAGGCCGGTCGCCCCATCTACAGTGGAGCGACGAATTCAAGAAGACGATCCATACCAATAGGAGGACCCTCGAGGAGGGATGGATGAGTGTGGCCGCGGGCACTGATGCGACAAGATGGAAGAATTTCCTGCCGCTACTCTGTGAATGATTGATGTTTTGTGTTATGATCACATAATCCGATACCGGGTAAATGTTAAATTAATCGAATTAAATTGGTTTATTGCACTTTACATAACCGTTCCGCTTTCATAGTGTCAACAGGTCGGAATTGTATGATAGCAGCATTCCGATGGCTGGCTTCTGGGGAGTGTCGTATGCGGTGCGCACTTCGGGCCGAGATTCCGGACACATCGCGAACCACCCTTGGCGCACGTCCTGCAACCTCCCACTCTCTCTATCTATCTCTCTCTCTCTCTTAAAGCAACACAGGGCGCTCAGTTTTTGACTTTGGTTTATGGCTTGACCCATAGAAACACGAAATAACCAAAGAAAACGCGAAAGAACGGCGTTTCCTCGTTACCTACACGCTTACCAAAATGTGCACGTGCGAAGCTTGGTAAGGCGAATTCGAACTTCGCGCCGAAATGCTTATCGTAAAGTTCAGCTCTGTGCGCATCTCGTCGATATGAGGTTGTCAGAACAAGTCGTTATAGTGTTGTGGTAACACTCACGGTTTGTGAACCATACTATGCCGGTTCGATTCCCGCCACGTGCAAACAGTTTCGCCAAGTTCTCATAAGTGAATTTCGATGAACCTTGGTAACGCTAAACGCCCCTGTGCCTTTAACATTCCTCGCTCTTTCTCAACTCATATACTTACGTTGTAGTACATCGCGTCATCGGTGTACCTTAACAGAGCAAGTAGTTATGTGAGCATTGATTCTGTATAGACTACACTCACGTGTCTATGAACAGCTCGGCAGCAGTGGTGAAAGCCCACTCGCGCATCATCTACAATCGTTTGTCTCACTCTCGAACCGTGTCCAGTCGCTCACATCAGCAAACGGCTGCACGCCCTCCTTTGCGCGAGTCTCCGGCGATAACGAGTTCTCGTAGGCGTAGACGTTCTCCAGCATCCCGATCACAAACTTGGAGTACATGTAGTCCGTGAAGCCGAACGCTATTACGATCTGAACGAGCAGGCGAGGTGACACGTGCGACCGCGCTGCCGCGCTGCGACCGCGCCGCGCCACTCACCGCCTCTGCGTATTGGGGCTTGTGCGCGCCGTATGCGAGCGCGGCCAGCACCTGGCGCACGTTCTGCGGGATGTTGTTGTAGTGACTGATGAAGTCGGTGTGTGTGAAGTAGTCTGAAGTAGCCATGCATGAGACGTCACACCTGTCAGTCACTCACTGATGTTAGTCACAGATTTCCATGGAGAGCTGTTGCTGGGGAAGCTGGGCGCGGTCGTCGCAAACGTCATCAGTGTAGAGACTGTGCAAATACTACACTAACACTCTTTTTCTAATACACGGGTCTGCGAATGTACGCTCTGCATCGAGGATCGCACATGCAACATTCTAAAGGACTTTTCCCTCGCATACACTCCAGTTCAAATCGTTCTCTCTAGCTCACAGTAGTTGGGGTTGAAGAAGACTGGGAAGAACTCAATAATTTTCTCGCGCCTCGAGACTGGAAGGTTGCCGAACGCCTCGTATACTGAGCGGAAGAACGAAGTCGCCCACGGAGTGGCGGCAGAAGCGGACAGCTGAGTATGCTCTTTCTTTTTCTCTTTTTCTCTTTCTCTCTTTCTCTCTTTCTCTCTTCCTCTCTTTCTCTCTTTCTCTCTTTCTCTCTTTCTCTCTTTCTCTCTTTCTCTCTTTCTCTCTTTCTCTCTTTCTCTCTTTCTCTCTTTCTCTCTTTCTCTCCTTTTCCGTACTTGAGTGTTGATGTCGGCTAGAAATGGTTCGTCGAGGTGTGTCTTTGCCATATCGAAGAATGGCTGTGCCCTCTTGAATACCTCCGTGAGTGCCGCGCACTTGGCCGCTAGAGAAGAGCACACTACTTTCATGCGCTGCAATTCGCCCATCAGGTTGTGACAACTGAGATTCCAACAATCACTGCTTGCCTCAAGTACTGCGTACTTACCGCAGGCATAGACGTAGTGTTTGTCTCGCTGAAAGAGCCATCCCACGCAGTCGGTCTGTAGGAGAGCACAGTCGAATCGACGGCCAGCGAGAAGTCGACGAGAACGACGGAGACAAGAAGGGGCACGATCATCTGGAAGCTGGCAAGGAGAAGACCGAACAAAATCACATCCCTTCTATTCCTCAACCACATCAACTTTCCTTTTTGTCCCCTTTCTTTTCGCACAATTGCAACGCAAACTCGTGAGAACATTTGTTTATTGGAGTGGTTCGATTGATAATTCATATCAGATACATAGCAGTGCCTGACATTGAGATATTGAAAAAAATGTCAATAAATGTATTGTAAAAAAATGTAACACAACATAAAGACACAAATATATGACAGCTACATACCAGTCATTAACCAAGTCAAATTTTGGTTCCGAAAAAAACTACACTCAAACTACACATGACCAATAATCTCTTGGCTTCACATTTTCATTTCTTTTGTGTTTTAGGTGGTAATTTCGAATGTTCAACAGAATTATACAAATTTATAAAGAAGACAACAAAAATCTGTAAAGAAACAGTAACATAATGTTAGCATTAGTGGTAGTAATCTAACTACATTTTACATGTTATTGTCCCTTTTTTCATCGATCCTCAATAATGATTTAAGAAAAAAATGGAGTCTGCTTCTTGCTATCATTATCAGTTCTAATCTATATCACTTCCTCAACCTTAAAGGTAGTGTACCCTCTGATTCTGATTGCATAAGTTGTTGTTACCAGTTTATTTCTCATTATTTTTTAGTTATAATTCCATAACATGATTTCAAAAATTACAGTTTTTTTTAAATATAAAAATGAATTCAAACGTTTGACATTTACCGGGAAATGTAAGCAGAAGCAGCAGCAACCACGCCCGCAAACTATCTTCAACTGCTGTTACATTACCCAAATTTCATGTCCAACTGCGGTTACATTACCCAAATGACCGGAGTGAGTCGTTTGTTTCGCACGCAAAATGCGTTCTAATGGTTTTGTGGTTTGTTTTTGATGTTTAATTCACATTCAAAAATCAAAATAAACTTAGAACAATGTATATTAACAATATTAAACATATTTGATAAATTTTCATAAAATCGAAGTTTTAATGTTCCTTTCACGTTAAAAGCTTATTTGCATAAGGTTAAAGATATTTTCAAGGGATTGTATATTGACCAATTATGTTTTTATTAATGAGATTGAACAAATAAACAACACAAATTGCAAATTTGAAGTCATGCGGTCAGAGGGTACACTACCTTTAAAAACAGCCACTTCTTGAAAATGCCACGTTTTTATCAGTCAGCCTCAATAATCGGTTAGGAAGAAAAACGTGATAAAAGTGTTGTTTGCAATGTGGTTTTTTTATGGCTCTTTGCTCAGTTAGTGGGTCAAAATTGTTTGAATCACGTGTTTACCTGAGACCTGAGAGAAGCAGTATCCGAGGATCCGATTCGTACAGACTGCGAGCCATCAATCAGATGACACAATAACCACAGCATCACTTTTCCGTTAAGACAATCACGTTTACACAAACCGTGTCAACTGGTTTACTAACGTCAAGATATATGTATACAGTTTACGTTTGTTTTGTTAGCTAACTTTGACGAAATTTAGCCCACAACTTCCATCATATTGGAAGTACAAAGAACACCGCGTAGTGTAGTGGTTAACGATGTCCGCTATAATCGGTGAGTCCAATCCCCCTCCCTGGCGCTTGACCGTACTAATGTGATATGTTGGTAGCAGTCTGCTCTGAAGGTAACCCGCAGGGTAGGCCACCCACGGGCGCATTATTGCGAAAATAGGCCAGATATGTACCGTCGTTGGAAAATTGTTTAGCTTTTGTGTAGTGCCAGAGTCCTCTTTCGACCCCCTCCGCAGAGTGAATTTCTTGAATCGGGGTGATACCTTTACCTTCACCTGTTTCACTCGACATTTACTCGAGATTAGCACTGGTTTTGTTTCCAGTTACGAACAATTTGTGACTTAAACAGGCACTTATTTCGGGAGTAGCATACTGAAAATTAAAAAAAAAACATTTGATTATTTTATGGATTCCATAATTAGCATCATTTGTATTAATCACCTTACCCGAATATGATAAGAAATTGTGACTATACGCAAGCGTGTCGCAGAAAAGAACACACTAAAACGTGTTCAAACGTGCATAGTTGATTCGAACCCCTGCGCGTCATCCAGACGGTCTCGTTTCACCGTCCATGTATGGTTTGCTATTCAGTTATTGTCGTAGATTCCAACAAGTATTCATTTGTAGAGTTTAGATGTCTTGTTTTTGATCTACGCGCATTAAAAGCACGCGCTTCCGAGGGCGCGATGTCGCATTCATAGGGTTACTGAAGACAGGCCACGCCCCTTTTTACAGTGGGGTGTGACGTCACAATCACTTAATTTGTAAATTTTGATTAGGAATAACATCACCTCGTGAGCTAACATTCATACGGCCTATACAACTTTTTGCGCTCTTTCGAATGGTACAAACCGCATCTCACGGCATGATGTTGTCAACATTCATGTTTCTGCGACACAATAAGCCCGCTCCCCTAGCGGTCTAGCGGTCTCTACCCACAGTACACCGCGAGATTTCGCAAAGTCAGAAGACAGAGGTGCTTCATTTCCGCTGTACTCTACAAGGTGTTCCCAGTATTCCCCCTATCTCCCCCCTCTCCTTCTCCCTCACCACTCACTACATGCATGTATTTATTTTTTTATTGAGTGTATGGAGTCTGATCAACGTAATCATAACGCATATCAGTCGTTCTATCACTGCTCCAACTGACAAACACTTAATGAAAATGCCACGTTTTTTTATCAGTAAGCCTTATATTCCGGTGTGAGTGATAAAAAAAATCATTGTGAAGTTTTCACAGCTTTTCATTCCTTGCCAATGTCCTTCTCGGTAAAAATTGGTCTGTACTAAATAATCTGCACAGTAGTACGTCTTTGAGTCGCTTAGTATTATTATAGTTGATATTTTTCTCGAAAACAGCTCAGAAATTCTCATTGAAAACAATGTAGTGGACTCGGAGTACATCTACAGTATACCGAAATATGTCTTTGTCGCGTTCATATTCTCGTTTAGTTTGCACACACTGTACATATGTCTTTGTTTTGTATCAGTATCGTTTTTTTTCTCAGGAGCATTACTCGCAGGTCCAACGCACCTACTTACGGGAAATTTGCCAAAAGCAAGCATCATTCAAAATGTTCTTATCTTTACCCAACCACCCTCATTCTTTTCAAACTCATGTGCTCATGTGCAGCCAGCTACAGTTGCTGACTGAACCGACTGAACCATCTAAACAACTGATTGAAATTAGACGAAACAAAAACACTGAGCGTCAGTAACATTATTTCGTGTACACGTTTTTTTCTTATCGCTTATTGCAGCCATGAGTGGGGTATTGGCCGACGAACTCTTACAACCGTCCAATACAGCTACAACGAAAAAGGTCTGCCGCACACATATATCACATCTATTGCTAGTTTACGCGTGTCTCACACAATAAATTATTTTCAATGTTTTAGATGTTCAAAACAATCAGTATGGAGAACGGCAGAACAACAACTGAAATCGATCAGGAACACTTGCGAGACATCGTCGATAGCAAGAATCTTGGAAAAATGCCGGGAAGCTTTTTTTCTTTTGAAAAATACAAAGAGTTTGATGTATGCGGAGATGATCGCTTGCAGGTGTCGATCGTGTCGGTTGCGGGTCCTTTTCGCGAAGGAAAATCATTTCTTCTCAACATATTACGCCAATACCTGCTGAGCCTTCGCGATGAACAGAACAGAACCGGAAATGTGGGTCATTTGCACTCGTCTATACATTTAGTGACTATTTCAGTGGGATGTAAGACCCCCGCCTCTCAAACCCGAAGCTACCTTTCCGGAAGGATTTCTATCAAAGGGCGGAGTAGACGGGTAACTCAAAGCACATCACTGCATAACATTGTCTCGCAGCTTCTGTTTTCAACATGTCTCACCTATGTTCTTATGTTGTTATACCATTAAACTAGAGTTGTTTCAAGTGTGACCAGCGGGATCGATATTCTGGCCGAGCCTATCGTTGTCAATACCGAACGTGGCGACGTTGCAGTGATATTGGTGAGTCACACTGTGATTATCAGTCGGGGGTTCTCTTGTCACCGCTTTGAGATGGATACCGAGGGCTCGTTCGACCCTATGCGGGACCGAACCGAGAAGCAGAACGGGTTGCATAAAGACGGACTCATCTTTGCACTCTCCGTGTTGCTCTCTGACACACAGATATTCAACACAAAGGGACATCTCAAGGTTAGTCGACGCGGTTCTTGTTTGTACACTTGATCATTGATCACAATTTTTTCATCACAAATCAAAACGTTTTTTATTCGTAGTAGCATTTCATTCACAAGCGTCTTTTTTGCAGGAAACGACGCTGGATGAAGTGGCAATGTTTCTTCTTTACGGATTCATGGCGAATGACCGCGAGACGCCGCCAGATGGAAACATACAACAAAGTCCCTTTCATGTAAGGCTCAATTTTATAGAGCATCTGGAAAAAAGGAAAACTCAAACTTTAGCGATTGGTTTTCTGCCTTCGCGACTTTGGAACGATCGATGACATAAATGGAGAAGAGTACCTGCAGAATGTGCTCTCAAAACGAGAGGATGTGAGGGAAAAATTATCGTGCTATCAGGTGAGATCTCTCTCTCTCATTCGCTCTCTCTCTTTCTCTCTCTCTCTCTCTCTCTCTCTCTCTCTCATTCGCTCCTTTTTCTCACAATCTTGCTCTCATTCGAGGAGCTTTCCTGCCATCTTCTTCCACACCCGGGAAACACAGTCGTCCGAAACAAAGAGTCTTTTCGCGGACTGGTCAGAGGTTTGTCCTTCTCTTGTTTGCTTGACAGTCTCCAACTCAGATGTGGACGAAGACTTCATGGAGCTCGCGTGGTCGATGGCGGCGTCTCTGTTCGATCCGCACTCGCTGCGAGCGAAGGAAGTGCTCGGAGGAGTGCTCACCTGCGACCAACTACCCCAACTGGCCGCTGTCAGTCACACATGGTTAACCAATCACAGACTCGTATCCTCAAAGGCCCTCACCGCTTTTCCAGAAGCACAGTTTGCACGAAACATGTTATTATGTTAGGCTGCGCACATATTTTGACATCTTAAAAGATTTATCCGGACAATGTAATCTTGCCTGATCTTCAGGTTGGGGTCGCTTTTGTTCTCGTCAATGGAACCTTCTTTAAAATTGTATGAACGAGGAAAATTTGTTTGTATTTTTACCAATTTTTCTGCGCAAACAGAACATAAAAAAACGAAAGCGACCCCATTCTAAAAGTCTGATTTAGGTAGGTTGCGCGTGACCGATGCATAGTTAGTCACGATAGGAGGAAAATTGTACTGGAGAAATGATGGGAACTTTATCGTTAAATAAGAGTTGGTCAATTTATATTGGAATCCTATTCTAATGAGTTTATTATTTTTCGGAATGTTTTCGATTAAAGCAAAACGAACATATGTTCGGCTTTAGTGAAGTTTTGCAGGGCTGTTGGAAGGCGTTGCATACAAAGGTCGTTCCGATGCAAACATACACTGAAGCGTATGCTACCGTCAAGTTTATGCGGGTGAGTGTGTATCGATTACCGAAAATCATATCATTCACATCTAATTAATGTGTTTTTGAGGAAAAAGAAACTGCTTTCCGAAACTATCGACAGGAGATGCATAATCGAATGGTGAAATGGTCCTTTTTACATTTTCCAGATGCGAAAATAAAGTTATAACAGTCTCATTTGTTTCAGACAACAAGGTACGATAGAAATCTCAACAACGTGCACACAGATTGTAAGAACAGAGCGCTGAGTGAATTCGACTCGGCTGTGCAAACGGTAATCCAAAACAGTACTCAGTGATTACAGACTATTTACATGTTTTATTGATAGGTTCGCCACGGATTCGACTATCAGAAAACGCCCATGCGACAGAACTTGGAAAACGATATTGAGGTACATACGAAAAACACTTCAACTATGTATATATATATATATATATCCAGGAAGAATGGCAACTATACAGCGCGTCGAATAAGAACAAAAGGAACGTGCTGGATAAGATGGAGGATGGGTTGCGGACCGCGTATGGAACTATCAACACAGTAGTCAGAAACCCATACGTGCAAACAGGTATGCATCAATATTGACTCTTTCTCTAATATCGGAGTATATTTCATACGTTTTCAGTTGCCGGAGTAGTCGCGGTCGTAGGAGGTTTCGGAACGGTCGTCGCATACTTTGGAGCCGCGCAAATAGCATCCACACTCGTTGTTGTCTTCACTTATTTGAGACATGTTCCAGTGTGAAATCAGCAATTTCCTTCTTTTTTAAAAATAATTTATACGGTTTTTAAAATCACGTGAAATATAATAATAATATAAAGAGAGAGAGAGATGGTTAAAACATGTCTCACAAGTGGAGCTGCTGTCTACTAAAAGCAGCGAAGGGGCGCCGGGGACTGATCAGAGACATACTGAGTAATGAGAGAGAAGAATTTACAAACTCGCACGTTTCAAACGCGCTCTCTAACTGTTAGCCTATTTCTGAAAAAAATGAGTTTTGGAGCACCGATTCTATCAGTCATGAAAGGAAAAAAAACTGATTTTGTCGACCTGCTTTTGTCAACCCTGTTAACCGCTCTTCTGTCTTATCAGTTGTGTCTTCGCTATTGCAAAATACTTCCTTATCAGAGGTTTTTTGTTTGAAGAAATGCACATGAAAAAGCGATATGAAAATGAAATGAAAATCAATTTATAAAAAAACGAAGAAACGTTGAACTCCGGGAAATATTGGAGTAAGTGCCAATGACGGAAACTTGTTAGTTTTTCAAATATCAGTTTCATCTTTTATTTGTGTGAAAAAGTTCTGCAGATTAGTATAGGGACCACAATGAAATTTTCAGTTATTTGAATATGATATAGAAATTAATTCATTAATGTAGTTCATTTCAAGCTGATTTCAAAAATATATAATGTTCATAAGGTTCATCGTTCACATTGCGCTCAAATTCCGCGGGCGCGCGCACCCGAGCACGCGCTCACACAGGAAAAGTGCGACAGAGGGCGGCTAGATCAAAACACTTATGACGTCATCGATAGTCAAAGTATGAAAATATTCGTTCATAATAGTAACGATACGCTTTTTTTGATTGTAATCGATAAGTACTCGAAGAAAAACGTCTCTTACGACATCATTTTTCATTACTCATTTTGGGCAATGGCGGCTAGATCAAAGAAATATGACGTCATCATATCACTCTTCATCGATTTTCACTACTTTACAGAGTACATGATCTCATAAATAAAATATCGTTGGAATCAGCGCGAAAGGGCGAATCCGAAAATAATTAGAGCGCATCATGTGTGATGTGTCCAGTGAGAATATGTTACATGATTCCGCCGCACTCTCTACATCTCACGTTGTGGTTCCTAAGATTAGTATGTTCTATTGACACACATCTCAGCAGTCGATCAGCAAAAGGAGTGATCTCTCAACTGACTGTGTGGCGCCGTGGCAACAAGGACGCGGGCCATACTATTCTCGCGGCCGTTCGATCTCGTTTCATCTGACACAATTAGTGAACTACAATTAGCGTGCGATTGAATTATTCGAAACCGTGAAGTTTCGAAATAAGCCCCGCCTTCCCTGGAGAATTAGATAGAACTGTATGACCTCTTAGCATGCTAACCGTCTACGCCTCTGCTATTGCACACTCTCTATCGCAATCGCTGCCAGCTTGTATCTGTTCCGGACACATGAAACATGGATTCTAAATAATTATTAGTTCGGAGCGCGATAATTTTGAAGAGAGCGAGATTCCTCGTGGTTCTTCTTCAGTTTATTTGTAAAAAAAAACATTTTCAATCGGCGGTTTTTACAACTAGTAATTGCGGTTTACGATATCTCCATACTATGCTCACCTGCCTGAAGCGTCCTTCATTCGACCGATGATGGATGTGTTTATGACCATTTACAGTTTCGAATACATGGCACTCCAATGTTGTCCACTGTCCAGCAACCATGAGTCGGAAACAACGCTTTCTTCTGATCGTCTCTCTTGCATCACTCGTTTATATTTCATACAATGTGCTCTCCGAGAGGAAAGTGTTCGGATCTGTTTTCGACACCGAAGATCTCCAATCAAATGACCGCAATCTGATGACGTGAGTGAATTGTATAAACACACACGTCTTCACATTGTTATACAGTTTGCTGCTATCGAAACCAGTCGTCTTCGATACACCAGATCCCTTTCATAAATCGATTAAGAAGTATGAGAAACCACCGTCAAAACCGCTCAATTGCTCTGAAAACACGGTAATTTATTACTGATTCTCTTTTATGAATCACAAAAACAAACTTGCAGGAGTTCCCAATGTACCTGAACCACACTAGTAACCAGTTAGTTATGCGGGAGGACAACAATGGTACATTGCGATGCGAATTTCGCTGGATGAAGCAAGTTAAAGGATGGGAGAAAACTGGAGTCTGGATTCAACTGAATGACAGCGGCGAGTTTTCATGAAACTACTGTATTTCGAACATGTATTTTTCGCAGCTTTTGTTACTACGGACTCGACCGAAGTGCGATGTTCGAACAACATGACGACAAAGTTTCTCACTATCATTCCCGGAGACGTATCGATGAAGTTAGTTTGATATCTTTTTCTCTCTCCTCTTTTGATTACTCTCTCTCCATATCAGGAAGCCTTCTACCGCCGATCGACCGTCGGTCCTCATTATTGTACTCGATTCCGTATCTCGTTCCGGTATTTTTTTTGCATTTCTCTTCAATCAGAGTCCTGAGTGCTAAGCTCAGGACTCTGATTAAAGAGAAGAGGCATCATTGCATTTCTCTTATGGTCAAAACCCGTTTTAGGAGCGATTCGTCAGATGCCACTCACTATGAAATTCCTCGAAGATAACCGATTCGTAACAATGAAGAAACACTCAAGAGTGAGTTATTAAAAAAAAGATACATAATTGAGCATGTGCATTACGTGTTATCAATCAGGAATTCGTGGAAGAACCAGTTGTTATATGAGTCAGTAGCATTGTTATATGAGTTAGATGTATGAATAGGTAGAAGTGAATAATTATCGAGGTGAGTTAAGCATTGCAGGTGTATGACGCTTCTCGGCAGAATGCCTACGCGATGTTCGCTGGAACGAGGGCGTATCGATACAAGGTTCGTGAAGGGCTGAACAGAGTATGTGATAGCTTGCATGATTACAAGTGTATTAGGACAACCCGGAAGTGGTTGGAGAGTTCCCAAATGGAGGGCGCACACAGCACTATTGGAACTTCACAGAACACTATGATGACTTGATATGGAAGATGTTCTCACGGCAAGGTAGGGAGTGGAAAATAGAGAGGGATGATGAGAGAGAACGAGAGAGAGAGAGAGAGAGAGAGAGAGAGAGAGAGGACGGATTCAGGTGCGGTTACTCTATGGGACTCGGATTGTATCAACTTCTCGGTGTTCCATGAGGCAAAAGGACATCTGGGAGAACCAGCGATCGATCATATGACTGTGTGAGGACAAAATCGATAAATGTGTTATGTGTATTGAATTGATAACCATAAATCTTCGATTAATAACTCACTCAATACGCATATAGGCCGTTCCACTCCGGAATATTCTGCTGGCAGCGGTGTTATCACGAGAGACGGGTATTCGAGGAACAACTGAGACATGCCATGCGGTCGGTACCGGGTGTTTCCTCAATCTATCTCTTGCTACCCCTCCATCTCTCTTCACACCCTTTGTCTTCACATCCTCACATCCTCACATCCTCTTCACATCCTGCAGCGATGCTATAATATTGAATGAGTGACCGAATTGGTTCCAGCTTCCACAACCACCCTTCCTACCGCCACATCCGACGTTTTTCTGTCACCTGGATGACGTCACTGGCCCATGATCCGGGCACGGAAGAAGACCAGGGTATGGGGGATGAAGCAATAAGAGATGTGAGTGCAGTATTATATACCTTCACAAAACAAATTATGTCGTTCAGATTCTGCACGAAAACCGAAATTTGTTCAACGACACGTTTATCGTGCTCATGTCAGACCACGGATTCCGGTATGACCCGAGGAAGGATACTGTGAGTTCTCTCTCTCTCTCTCTCTCTCTCTCTCTCTCTCTCACACACACACACCCATCTCTCATTTCTCTACTTTACCTAATCCTAATATGCTTTTTGAGATCGTTGGTGCAATGGAGGAGTCGATTGTGCTCTCATCTATTCGCGTTCCTGATGCCACTCATTACAAATACCCGCACTTGAAGTATTTCTCTCTTCCTCTTATTTCAGAACATGAATGACTATTGAAGCTCTTCAGGAGACATCTCGAATACAACTCGAATCAGTTCGTGAGCCACTACGACTTCTTCCGAATGCTCGGTGACATATCGACTGGGCGATTCGAGGAATACGATCGAGTGGCGCCGGTGCAGCAAGGTGGGCTCGATCGAAAATGTTCATTTGTAATTACAAACAGAAATAAATCACTCATAGAAACCTAAGATGTTCGTAGATTTTTGCTACGGAAAAAGAATAAAAGGTGGGGATTGTGGGGTCAGTTGATGGAAACATGAACAGAGTCTTCTCGTCTCAGGAGTGTCGCTGTTTCGCAAAGTGCCTGTCCGCTCGTGTGCTGACGTGGAGATTCCCCTCCAGATATGCATCACATCCACTCTCCACGCTAGAGAGGTCGACTTGGCAAAGGAGCCATATGCAAGCAGAAAACAAGGTAATCGTGTTATAATTAAGTACCCATTAACGCACAAAGAGTACAGAATTGCGAAGAAGAATGATCAAAAGATGTTATTTAATTATATCGCTTGTCGGATGTACTTTGGTTTTAGAAATCGGCACAGCTGTCTTTGACCACATCAATTATATATTGGAAACATCGACTGTCAATGGAACGAGCTATTTGGTGGTTTCTATATTCGCATATGTACTTATATTTATGTTTAGAACCACTGTCACAAGATGCATTCTCCGAAGGTCAAGTACGTATATGAAATCAATATGAGCGGTATGAACAATGCCACAGGTATGATTGAGTACGTTTGTTCAAAATCTAGTTCAGGATTCATTTCAGATTTCAGTCTGAAATTATTTAATTCGACCCAGTTCCAGGTTCAGTTTCAGTTTCTCCTAACAGTTCGGGTGTTTGGTCTGATGATGACTACCTGCTACTTGTCTATATCGACGGTCCCTATTGGGTGTACTATCAAGGTGCGTGACGTATCAGAGAAGAAAAGAAAATCGTGGTGCTGAATAAGCAAAGGTGATTCTCCATCTTGTTTTGAAGCACAATTTGAGCTATGATCGCTATGAATGGATAAAGGTAATAATATGTTAATAACGTTCACTGTTCAGTGTCAGCAAAACTTCTTTAACAAGGTTTTCTAGTAATACTTGTCATATGGCACAGTTTCTTACTGTTTCAGCCCATGTGAGCGTGATAGGCGGAGTGATGAAAGTGTTGCAGGTGAATCGACAGGATCTGTGAGTTATTATGATGAATGGTCTGAATCTCTCTAGTTCATGTGAAACAGGAGTACATGTTGTGAAAGAAACACAGGCAAAAAATACATAATGAAACTGTACTGGTATAACTTTTTTCAGGTACGGTGGCAAGGCGCACTGTGTTTCGTTCGCCATCCATGCTCGATTCTGCGTATGCAAAGACATCAAGCAAAATAATACGTAAATCATTCAAAAGTTATAGCTAGTATCTTTTTCAATTTTTTCCACGTTTGAAGAAACTAGGCGTGAATCTACAATGTTTTTGTGACAATAAATTCACACAATCGTATTATCTCACACAATCGTATTATCATTCTCGCCTGTGTCTATACGCAATTCTTGCATACTCTATTAAACATACATGCGATAAACTTATTATTAAATGATGCAATTGTGTACTTGAAAAAAACGTGTTTGAAAACCATGAAATGCTATTGGAAAAAAGAGAGAATAAAGCTTTTTACTTAAAACAAATAAGTAATCGACTCATCGCAGTCATAATGAGGTTATGTACTGACGTGTGAGGGAAGGGTGAGGCGGTGAGGGAGTCACTCGGTTGTACACCATACGTGTATCTCTATTCTTCTCGCAGTTTGTCACGCTCGTCCCCTGGGAAGTAAACTCTAAACTCACTCAACTTCAAACACGTCGAAATTCCCTAAACAATACTGATTTAATGAGTTAATAGTGTAAATGTGAACAACCGATAGCATGTAAACAATCTAGAACTACACACTTGAAGTGGCAGTAAAAGCCGAGTAAAGTTGTAGATTCTCTTGACATGACGCCTTTAATATGAACGTCGCAAAAGCCGCCAGACCAGCGAAGATCGGCCAATTCGCATCACACGAAGCAACAGAAGTGATTCAAGAGAGACACACAACTGAAACCTTCTCGGAAACACTATCGTGTTGGAGCTGGTCCTATTCCGGTTTCCGGTCGCTTGTTCCCGTAGCTTAGACATGTCCACATGTCCCGTTTTTTTCTCACATCACTGTGTTATTGAAAAAAAACAGCTTAATGTTAGTAGGTACTGCAGAAATGCTGGATGATGTTTCAGAGTTCATACAGTTTACACTCCTGTGAATGCACTACCCGGGATGCGTTTTTCCTATTAAAATCCCCTCTCTCACTGATGGAAACTGTTTAAAAAGGGTAGAGGATTATAAATCAGTATAACACAGAACATTGAAAGTTCAAAACTACGAGCATTAACTCGTATTGGCTGATTATCATCCAAAGAAGGGCACTCAGTTTCTCAGGGTTTCATACAGTTTTTCCCGAAGCTTCCGAGTACGAAACTTTTCTGGACCAGTGGTTTTGACGAATTCTCGTAATATCGAAGACAAGCAAACACGACATCAAGCGAAATAAACACCCCCTAAATGCCTAAATGTTGTGCCATCGCTCAAAATTTTTCATAAAGCGGATATTGTTTATTGTTCAATCTTGTATCTCGTTGTACAATTTCATCGTCAGATGGGAACGTTGAAAAATGCTTGCAGTGGGCAGATGGATGTAGCGAATGCAAATCTGCGAACGTCATAACTTGTAAATGTGTGTAGGGTGTTCTAGGCCAAGAAGTGGTTGAGCTGTTTGAAGTACATGTCGGTCTGCTCATCCGCCCCGTATTCCTTCATTGGCTCCACCTGTGCTGTCCGAGGAGATCGACTGAAAAGCATTCGAATATACATCACACATCACAATCACAAGCCAGTCATTTACTGGAGCTCTATTCCAAGGGTGCGGCACTTCGATAATGAAACTCTTGTCCTTTATGAAGATGAATGCGCTAGTATGGATGGCATTTCTTCTCAGTCTGGACAGTTACGTGTGAGTTCAACCAGAGTAACGCAGAGTTTGCACTTTCTAGTCTACTTAAGTTGATTAGTAGCTGGTGTGAAGAGAAAGGGATGGCGAGGAGGAAGAACAGAGAGATGTGTTTGTGTAGATATCTTTCACCCACCATATGAACAATCCGAGATAGTTCTTCGTCAGCTGTACTCTGTCCCGCAGAACTCGCATCGCGAATAGATAGCACACGCACCAGAAACTAAACATAATGTCATGATCACAGAACAGCGCTTCGCTACAAATGCAAAAACGAAACAAGTAATTTGTGTTCGTTAATTGGTTACGTCTCTCGCTGATAATTTTGAAAGTACATTTAAAAACTATGGTTAATAGCCCATTTGCGTATGTGCCTCTTCGATCATTACATGTTCGACTAAGCGCGTGATTGCATACATAGTCCAAAGGTGTTCATATGAGCATGTTCAAAACGAAAAATATACTGTTTTTGTTCAGCGTCACCGCTGTGTGTAGGTGTGCCGCTTTGTAAAACAGACGTGTAAGAAAATGCTCACATTAAGATAAGTAAGCAATTACTTTGTCTTGCATGAAGAGACCAGAACCTTTGATCTTAATATTGATAAAAAACCGGAATCAAAAACACGTGATAGACGCATACTCGCGGCGAGTTTACTCGCCTATTCTCCTGCAGAGACGCGTATGTAATTGTGTAACATTTTTTGTCTCTCCAAATTCGAATCAATAGGATAGTCAACATACGATTTGAAAATTTACTTTCCTTTTGATTTAACCAGTACTTCTGCGAAGTCTATTTTCCAAAAAGCCATTGACATAGTCGCAGCATGGTCAGCTTCATGGGGACTTCAGATATCCACTGAGAAAACTCAAATATTGCATGTAGGCAAGCGGAATCCAAGGCACACTTATAGTGGCTCCCCCGTTTTGGCGGTAGGCAAGTTGTGAATCGTCATTCTTTTATTATGCACAAGCGCATACTTGATGCGTTGAACAGTTGACATTTTCTTTATTGCGCACTCTCAAAACCGGTCGACCGGTGTCTGTTGACCGATCAGTGACGATAAGTTTATGAAAATGACATGCAAATGAGCGTGTTCGATACAGTATCCGTGAACCTAAGAATTGAAATAACTCTTTCCAAACTTCATGAAATTGCACAAAAATTTGATATGAGGTTCTTGGATGGGTTTTCTACAAATCTCGGGAAGCGGATTTTGCAAATTGTTTCTCAGAGAAGAAATAATTAATAAAATGCTAATTACATTAGAGTCATATCTTAAAATCCAGCCGATAAATCGATCGATATCAAGTACCAGTTGTCTATTGACACCTATAGGGACTTAGTTGGCACATTACTAAAATCATAGTATGATGTTGAACAGTAGTTTTCCCTATGAGAAGACACAGTTCGCTAAATAACTCCACAGTCGCTTCATGAAAACCGCTCAAACTTCGTCAGTAGGTGGTTCTTGACCCCCACTACAACTCTCGGAGAGCACATTTGTGATTTTGTTTCTCCTATTACAGAAATTTTCAACTATATATAGCAATTCTGGGAATGAGGCGCATTTGCATAAATTTCTCATCGGTCTGCGTCATTTCTTCGGCCAGAGATAATTCGCCTACCGCGAAAACGGGGGACCCACTATATATTGTCCACAACTCAATTCTCAAACCAGTAGATTCTGCCAAGGATCTTGGTATTCTCATGAGTAATAACTTATTGTTCCGTGATCATTTCAAACAAATAATTCAACAAACCCTGTATTCTATAAATGATTTTCTTCGCACATACAAAACACGAAACCCCACACTACTGATCACCGCATACACAACCTATTTTTGCTGTAAATTAGAATATTGCACTGAGCTCTGGAACCCTACTGATGTTGCTTCTGTAAACCTAATTGAGAGCATACAACGCTATTATACTCGTCGTGTGTGTCAGCGTATCGGGCGCAGCCTATCATATCCTCAACGCCTTGAGCTTTTCAATCTTCAAACTCTCGAAAATAGACGATTCTTGAATGATGTCACATACATTCACAAAGTAATCCACTCAAAAACTATATTGGACTATCATGGTCTTTTTGCAATTATTCCATCTCGTACTCGTGGCTCTCATGAATTTAGAATTGTTCCATGATTTGATCACACAGGCCGTACCAGCACTTTTTTAGGCAGAACCTTCGCAATCTGGAATGCGCTTTCTCGTGACCTAATCTCCATCAATGATCCCTCCATCTTCAAATCACAACTCTCTACATTAGATCTCATGCCACCTAGCAAATTGCGCAACCTATAGAGAGCTCTCCCCACTTCCTTTTTCATGTAATACTATGTTATTATGTTCTTGTTCAATATCATTGAAACCCCGTTTATACCTGCCGTTTGTACTGCTCTTTTTTGTTTATAATTTCGATTTTTTCCCATGTTATCGGTAATAAACCTATCTACCGTACACTGTACTAAGGAACGTAGGCTACTCACACGACATAAATGAGCTCGCAGAGACAGAGAATGAAGTTGACAGCGTGCTTATTCGTTCGATAGCAGTAGAGAGGCACTCCGATGACGAGAAGAAAGAGGAAGAATGAGAAGCCAACAAGAACGTAGAGACCCCGAAGCAACTGAAAACTCGTATGATTTGTTGATTTAATTGTTTGTGTCCGTAACTGTTGCGTTACCATGTGATGACTTTTTTGTAATGTTTAGATGATAAAATGTATTACCCTTAGAAAATGCAGGTTTTCAATGAGCTGATATCTGGCTGAAAGAAAATACTGCGACTTGTCCTCGTTCAAGTGCTTTAGAATCATCTTGTTCACTTTGATCAACACTGGGATGATCTGAAAACTCCGGAATTGGATTGTGAAATTTGCAAACACTTACAATAATCACTAGAGTCGTTACGAAACCGACGACAATAACGGCGGCCTTCCAGTCATAGAGACCTAAACAACACAGAAAATGATGAATCGGAGATGAGTGCGTAACAAACCATACATCAGCAGTAACGTCTGAGGAATCGAAATGAGTGTGTCCACTATGACCATAGTTGCCGGAATATACGTCCTCTTTTTCGATTCATAGTCGTGAACCAACACCGTGGCAACAATGCGCTACATTCTTCATTGTTTCTAGTTCTCATTAGCTTACATACTTCAAAGCCAATAAACAGTAGACTATTCATCTCGTAGATTGGATAGAAGATACGAAAGAAGGTAGCCAGCCAAAGACGGACCAACGAAGAAACATCTGGAGGAGAAGTTTTTTTTATTATTCAATGCGCATAGAATACCATCTCCATAGTTTGCCTGGTGTGTTTGATAATTGAAGAGTTCCATGCGTGCGAGAGAACTCAATGCGAGCACGACACAGTTGCTGATAGCTGACGCCTGAATGGCATATAGAAAAATTAATATTGATCTTAAATACTGATAGTACCCGAATATGCGTGTGCATTCTTCGAGTCGTGCCATAGCTGAACGCAATTAAAGAAGCGATGAATATGGAAAGAACGTTGAATACGAACTGAACAAGATGGTTACTTCAAGAAATACACTAATAATTACCTCAACGTCATAAACAGTTAGAAACCAGTGATAGTAGCCACTTCTTTTAGCGATAGAATCATTGACCAAAATAGGAACCAGCATATCTGACGTCTGAAATTACAAACAGTGTTCCATCGACGCCAATTAGATTCTATAATGATGTTATAAATTATAGTTCATACGAAGCGGTTGATTAACGCAGATATATTTCTGACAGCATTATTAAGAAACGAAAATAATGAACAGGTATATGGGTGGAATTGAAGGAAGGCGGGACGAGAGATGAGAGCTCGCTACATGGCTTCTGAGTGCAGGTTACAAGAAATCGAACGTGTACTAAAAAAAGCATGGAATGGAAGTAGCTTCGAAAATCAAACTAGAAATGTAGAATTGAAGTATTGAAACAGTAAGTATTTGTGCACTAATCGCGTATGATATACGCTATAAGTTACAAGTACATCTTTAAAGGCCACAATTTGACATTATATATTAAACATCTTGCGTAAAAACTGTTTTAAAAATCGTTTTTATTGAAACAAAGGTCGATTCAAATCGATTTCGGGAGGGTTCGTTTGATATGTCATATGTTTTAGATATGTCACTTTGATAATTTTTGATATATCACCCGAGTTTCGTATTTTCTTTCTTACAAGTATGTTTGTTTGCTTCTTGTAAAACTATGGAAAAAAAATTGAACAAAAATGCGACTTTGAAATTTTTAACAAGAAATATGTGTACTGTATTTTTTTTTATAAATCAGACCCGGTTAGAAAACTGTTTAAAGTAATTAATTTTCATACGAAAAAATAACAAATACAAATTTAAATAGTAATGATTACGACTCGGTGACATTTAGTGACAGTGAATTTTTTTGCCAGATTTCAAATATCGTTCTGATTATCCCGAAGGACGTCGAAGTGTATGTACTTGTACTCCTTTTTCTTTAAGTTGTCTCTCTTCATTTTCTTTTTTTCTAAACTTTTTTGTGCTGTTTTAATTTGCTTGCATGCAGCGTGAAAAGTGTTTGTGTGGTTGGAACGCTGCCGAGTCACTCTGGATGCGGCGGGTGACCTCATCCGTGTCGTCTTTCTCTTCTCACCTGATGCCTGCTTGTCACGCAAGGGACAGATCAATCGTCCCCAAGGTAGATGAACTCGTTCTTTTTGTCGAGAGCCATCTAGTTCTTCTGTGCGTTTGTCATTATCATGGTCTCCCTGTTCCGTCCACTGCTGCTTCTTTGAGTAGTTTTTCAGCAGCCTTTTCCAATCGATCTGGAGGTTTTTTCCTACATAACAATCCATCTTACTCGCGATCAGAACATTACACTTTTTACGGTTTCTATCCTGTGAAACTATCAGTGTATGCACTACATTACAACTTGCAAGTGTCTTGATATGTTTCATACTTTGAATCCACTGTATCAATGCGTAACGTAGCCACTGCGTAACCCTGTTCGAGGATCGGGGCAGAGAACGAAGTGTGAGGCCAGTGCAGAAACACTAATCGATCGGAACGCGTTATATGTTTGTTCTTGTCACGAACGTGAGAAACATTAATTAAAAAATGGATATTGCACAAGCCTCTCAAGGGAGTTTATATTTCATGATTTTCAAATGTTGCCATTAATTAAGAACAATTTCGCGAAGTGGATGTATTCACTCATCACTCACTCAGCGTGTTATGTCTCTCAAGACAATTGAGACGCATCATGTCGAATAGGTTTTTAACGTTGTATTTGTTTAGTTTCTTAGTATAACTATTTTTCATCGACTCTCATCGAGAGTTGTGTGCTGTGCGGAAGCTCGAGAACATTTATGACTCACTTCAATCTTCAATGAACACAATCTCTAGATGTTTCTCTGCCGGTTGATTTAGACAGACTCTCCCGAAGTTTATAAAGAGTATTGGCACCCGATTCGCAACCAATTTCGCGACCTCTCCTCAGCCAGCTGACAGTCAGCAGGCAGGCTGTATACCGGAGTGAAATTAGTCTCGCACCGATTGTGTCTGTCGATTGCAATAGGGCAACAAAGTCTGAACTGAGGAACACATTCCCTGGTGGCATTCTTTGAAACGTGTACTATTATTAGATGCTCTGGTATTTCAAAAGCGTACTGTACCTCAAAGATTCGAAGGAAACACTATTTTAGTTTCACCTTGTGTTGCAACATGAACGGTGCTACTATTATTCAATTCAACAAGTATTTTGGAATATCCAATGGATGTCTGGCTGTATTCCTGAATGTGTTGCTTATTGCTATAATAATACGAACAAAGAGGTGAATTAGAAATATGAACATAGTATTTCATGCAACAATTTAGACAGGACATTGGCTCTTACAAATATCTCATGATTTCCTTCGCAACAGTCGATGTGGCCTTTTCTATCAACGAAATCATGTTACAGCCGGTTGGATAAGAAACATTCTCAAATTTTATATATATATATATATATATTTCAGACTGTATACATTTTTGATCACCAATTGGTGGTCATGGGTAACAATCACATTATTCCCGGGCCTTTTCGAGTTCCTCTTTTCGTATTGTATACAACTACGCTTTGTTCATGTTTGGTGTCACTCACATTCCACTTCATACATCGTTACGTTTATATCTGCAGGTATTTTTCTGTCCAATCGTGTGCAGCTTTAATACGTGTACTTTTCAGACCACAATGCATGACAATATTTGAAAAGAAAAATGTTTTTGCTTTAGTTAGTGTAACTTTGTTCATTGTTGTTCTGTATACAGGTGATTTTTTTTTTTTTGAAGTTATCTCTACTATTACAATTTTAGCGCCCTCTTTGCAATGGATTAAATCAGTGGAAGAACAAGATGAAGCCGCTGAAAGAGTATTCGAGTTATTCGGATATGACGGGAGAGGACATAGAATGATGATTGTACGATATGTGGTATGCACTAATTCTTTTTCTCCATGAATATAGTTTTAATTGTTTTAGGAAACAACTACTAATGGAACTATTACTTCTTCGAAATCTGCTTATCTAGTGATGGCAACAATGATCTCCGTTCTAACAGTGTTGATTATTATCATAATCTTCTGTTTGGTGAGCTAGTAATACATATCGCAAACAATTTGACTTTTTTTAGTTTCAAATTTTGAGCATGCTGAAACGGCAAATGCGTAGTGGAAGCGTGAAGACTCTCAAGTTTCAGTACCAACTCTTCTTTGTTCTCGTGATTCAGGTATGTATGAATAGCGACGCTACCAATTTATTGGCATTGTTGACATGAAAATGGAACTGCAATTTGAACTTTCAAGAGAATGTTTGAATTTTCGAGAAATGTATCACAACTTTTTTATTTATTTTAAAGATCAATCATTTTTTAAATTGTTTCCTTATCGCATAATAGGGGATGTGTTTAACGATCGAAAATTCTCTTTCATCCTTGTTCAACGCAAACTTCAGACTCTTATCCCAATCATGTTCACATACCTCCCAGTAACTGTCTGTTATGTTTCGCCCATGCTCGGGGTGACGCTTGGCCAGGTTTGTCTTCTCAATAACACCGATCCGAAACACATTGCATTACATTACAGTACTCTCCGTGCATCACTTCCCTCGTGACTCTCTATCCGTGTCTCGATCCTCTCATCATAATGATGATGGTACACGACTTCAGACGAATGGCCGTTTCATTTGTTAGAGGCAAAGGGGTGAGAGTCATTCTGTCAGAATCGACATTTGGCCTTCAATGTATACTGTTCAGGCTCGCGTCCGACCGCTTTCTCAAACCACCATCCGTTTCACCAACACTCACTTTGACTGGAAGAATGCGGCTATCAACACAGCTGTCACCAGAGGTTCGATTTAGTTTTGATTTCGTTTGAGTAGTTGATTCATCATATTTCAGCACCCCGTGAGCGCATGCGCCCCTTCGCCGCCCTTCAATTCTACGATCTCATGAGGAAATAGCCAAATAACACTGTGTCATTTGTGAATCGTCTGTTATACTAAATGTTACTGCTGTACGTATTGTGAAATGTGGTCTACACGTTTGTACTTGTTTTACTGTGTGGAAAATAAAGGTGATTGTCTGTTCGCGGCGTAGAAAAGGTCTCTTTTTTAATTATATCGACTCTGTGGCTGTGCAGCCCTTTCTCCGGCACCCCAACCAGGGAAGAAGGTTGAGGGCTATGACGACAATGCAAAGAAGCGCTGGCGCGCCCTCTCTCATTGTGTATGTTATTTTCTATTCTATCCGACGCTGCACCACTGGAGTGCACAAGGTGAGTGCACATTTTTAAAGGGACAGTTTCACATACAAACTATTTGGTAGGTCATGACCTCATTTCACAAGATCAATTGAAAAGTAATCCGTAGAACATCGCGTATTCGAGTATTGCGCGTTTGTGTGGGTCGCGCATCGAACTGAAATTCGCAGAAAGGGCCCTCGGACACGGCCTGTCACCAAAACATCCAATCGCGATTCTGCTAGCGTATTATGAAACTGTCCCCAGATGTGCTACCGAACAGGTTTTTAAAGATTATAAATACGATCTGACGCACGAACTGAATGTGAGATGTAATGAACATGATATATATACATATACGACAATTCGGATGTGATGAACATTTAATTTAAGTTTACGCGCATGTGAAGCGGCTCTCAAAAACAATTTATGAGCAGAATAATATTCGTCTTATGATAAACTGTTTCACTATTTTAAACCATCGATTCAACTATCCGTGTTTTTACAATAAGAAAGAGTGTGTGTATCTACAAACAAGCTTTGTGGGGACCAAACTTCATCATTTCCAACTGACTAGTGTCCACTGTGAGAGCAGGTTAGCAGGATCAAACACAATCACATCTGCCTGTGCTTCTGCTCTCCCGTACTTTCCGATCCTCCAGTGTAGTATGACATACGTACGTTCTCTGGATAACGTCTATGGGTCTGCTCGATAGCCTGATGTTCCTGTTCCGTCTTGCGGATCTTGCGATTACCACCTTACGCCTCAAACACCATAATCAATTCAGAAAGTCTGATGAGTGAACTCACTTCCTGCTCGCTAACCACCCGGTTCTCGAATGTGGGATGGCGGCCGTCATGTAGTTTGGGCATCGGACGAGTCGTTTTTGCTAAATGAGTCAGCACATGCTGCTGATTTTTTTGTAGCTCTGAAACAGCTGGATGTTTAGCTCTCGGAGGCAGTTTTGGGAAAAATGAAAGGAAAAATAGTAACAAGAAGAGGAAAAAACGTACCTGCTGCCACTGAAATAAAAGCAAGACAGCAGCACAGCAAACCTCATGCACCTGAACGACAAATGCCAAAAACAAACGAGAATATCCGTTCATATACTTTGCGTCTATTGGTTCAATCGTTGCCTGATCTGTTGCGATAGAATGTGTCAGTTTATCCCTTTGTCATGACATCAAAAGTGACGAATTCTTCAGATTTATTCAAAAAAATCGAACACGATTCAAGACTACCATGTACTAGTGGTTGCACAATAAATTGTTGCTAACATGCTAATGTTCACTATTTCGAATATTGTTTGTTGTTATAGCAAAAATTCGAAGAAAATGCTTGCTGAATCTGTAAAAGGAAATTGGTCGATAATCAACTGAAAAGGCATCAACTGTGAGAAGTTGGCTGATTAGTTTATAATGTACACTGCGGCAGCTGGCCTTCTCTCACATGTTAGTGGCTGCTTCTTCATCCTACGCTGCCCCTGCCTGCTCCCGCTCTTGTCTGTATATTACTTGTCTTCCCATATACGAACCTCCTTCTGCTCCTCAAGTTTGTTTTTTTTTGTTTTTTTTTTGACCTTGTTTTCTTCTTAGATTTCAAATCCAAACCTTCAGTTCCAGCTCTTACGTGCTTCACCAATTCCTGCCCACAAGCTTGCAGTATTTTATTCCTGCTGCAACCCCAACATACATGCCGGCGACTCCCGCCCCTGCTTTCAAACTACCAAGTTGCTACGGTTTCGATGCCTAAATACAGACCTGCCTTCTATCCTTCACCTTCTCCGTCTTCTACCTTAAGGTCTGCCAGCCTGTGAATCCGGTGGTGAAAAAGAATAAGAACATACGAAGATGTGTGCCATTTTAATCAAATAAATATGTACATTGTACAGGTGTGACACACAAGGGAGCGCTGATTGAGAAGAATTGTATGGAGGCGAAAAATGGTTTACCCACACGTAACATTCAATATGCGTCAGCGGCGCATCGGGAATAACAAGACCAGCACAACACTTATTGTTATTGCAGGTGGTGTTATTATCTGCAAAGAGATGTATGTAGATTATCGTAATTGTTTGTCGAGAAAAAACCCTGAGAGGCGTATGTCTCGCGAATACCATTCGCACAGTCGCAGAATATGAAAGCGAGTATAAAAGGCGTGAAACGTGTGTTGGAGCCATCAGTTGTCTGTCAGTGGACAGTCACCTCACCATGAGACTTGCCGTCGTCGGAGCCCTCGCCACCATCGTGGCTGCGGCATATGCCGGTGAGTTCGACATATTCTCGAAAACATGTACTATCAATCCATTTCTCAGACGCTACTGCCCCCGCTGTTGGTGCGCCTATGATCGCTCCTAACCCAGTGCCAGGTTCGGGAGGGCAGGCACCCACTGGACCGATGCCGACTGGAGATCGTCCTAAGCATGGAGAGCGCCCCGCTGGAGCACCCCGTCCCATGGGAGACCGCCATGAAGGAGTCAAGACTGGAACAAAAGGAGGCGCCAAGCCGATGGAACATAGGCCTACCAGTGTGAAGACTGCTGGAGGATCGGGTGCTATGCGCCCTATGCCGCCGGCGGGTGAAGCACAGATCATGCCGGCTGGACAGGCTGCTGTTGGAGTGGCACCCGCTGTCGGCGCCCCGAACGTCGCTCCCACTCCTCAGTAGACTCATGTTCTATCATGAATGCTTTTTGAGTCAACTCCATATGTTATCACCCAATTGTAGCTATATGTATATAATGTAGCAATTTAGCAATATGTATATAATGTAATTAGTCACACGTGTACATTTGGTATTATAAATCTACCGCAACCCCTCATCCAAATTTGAGCCAACGAATAACAGTTGTGTCCCATTTCCGCGCGATACACTCGTGATTACCGCGTTTGCCCCCCTGCGCACATAGCATTACGCTTTTTGAGTTTTGAGTTTAGTTTGGGTATGGATTATCGGCAGTTTATAGGGGCGTTGTTTGAGGCTGTTTGAAATCGATGCTAATGGGACAGTGCGCGTGATATAAAAGACTCACGGCCGCATCGCAACGTGAACCATGAAGTTCTCTCTCATTTGTGGAGTCGCATTTTTTGCGCTAGTGGTGTACGCAGGTGAGTTTTTTTGTTAATTCATTGATATTTTTCTTTTTTGAGATGAAGCAGTGACCAGCGCCGAAGGTCTGTCTGCCACTCAGAGCGAAATTGACGAGGTGCTGGCTCTTGTTCTCTTGTTTGTTTGTTTTCTCCAAAGCCTTAGATGTGTTTTTTTTTTCAGGTTTCCAAGCGTTTTGCCGCTCATCCCAAGAACAATGACAAAAAAGAAAGCAGCGAGAAAGATTACGAGACTAGTGCCAGCCAGGAGTCCATTTCTGTCAAGTCGTCCGAGTCTAACGAGCAGGAAGAGACTGTGAGGCAGACCCGTGGAGCTGACAAGAAGGAGAAGAAGCACAAGGAGCACAAGAAGGACACAACGGAAAAGGACGAGAAGGAGCCCAAGGAGAACAACGGCGAGGGAAGGAAGGCTCGTGATGTCAGCCAGGAGTCCAACTCTGTCGAGTCGTCCGAGTCTAACGAGCAGGAAGAGACTGTGAGGCAGACCCGTGGAGCTGACAAGAAGGAGAAGAAGCACAAGGAGCACAAGAAGGACACAACGGAAAAGGACGAGAAGGAGCCCAAGGAGAACAACGGCGAGGGAAGGAAGGCTCGTGATGTCAGCCAGGAGTCCAACTCTGTCGAGTCGGCCGAGTCTAACGAGCAGGAAGAGACTATGAGGCAGACCCGTGGAGCTGACAAGAAGGAGAAGAAGCACAAGGAGCACAAGAAGGACAAAAAGGAGAAGGACGAGAAGGAGCCCAAGGAGAACAACGGCGAGGGAAGGAAGGCTCGTGATGTCAGCCAGGAGTCCAACTCTGTCGAGTCGTCCGAGTCTAACGAGCAGGAAGAGACTGTGAGGCAGACCCGTGGAGCTGACAAGAAGGAGAAGAAGCACAAGGAGCACAAGAAGGACAAAAAGGAAAAGGACGAGAAGGAGCCCAAGGAGAACAACGGCGAGGGAAGGAAGGCTCGTGATGTCAGCCAGGAGTCCAACTCTGTCGAGTCGGCCGAGTCTAACGAGCAGGAAGAGACCGTGAGGCAGACCCGTGGAGCTGACAAGAAGGAGAAGAAGCACAAGGAGCACAAGAAGGACAAAAAGGAGAAAGACGAGAAGGAGCCCAAAGAGAACAACGGCGAGGGAAGGAAGGCTCGTGATATCAGCCAGGAGTCCAACTCTGTCGAGTCGGCCGAGTCTAACGAGCAGGAAGAGACCGTGAGGCAGACCCGTGGAGCTGACAAGAAGGAGAAGAAGCACAAGGAGCACAAGAAGGACCAAAAGGAGAAAGACGAGAAGGAGCCCAAAGAGAACAACGGCGAGGGAAGGAAGGCTCGTGATATCAGCCAGGAGTCCAACTCTGTCGAGTCGTCCGAGTCTAACGAGCAGGAAGAGACTGTGAGGCAGACCCGTGGAGCTGACAAGAAGGAGAAGAAGCACAAGGAGCACAAGAAGGACAAAAAGGAGAAAGACGAGAAGGAGCCCAAGGAGAACAACGGCGAGGGAAGGAAGGCTCGTGATATCAGCCAGGAGTCCAACTCTGTCGAGTCGTCCGAGTCTAACGAGCAGGAAGAGACTGTGAGGCAGACCCGTGGAGCTGACAAGAAGGAGAAGAAGCACAAGGAGCACAAGAAGGACAAAAAGGAGAAAGACGAGAAGGAGCCCAAGGAGAACAACGGCGAGGGAAGGAAGGCTCGTGATATCAGCCAGGAGTCCAACTCTGTCGAGTCGGCCGAGTCTAACGAGCAAGAAGAGACTGCGAAGAACAGTGATGTTGAGCAATAGATATGCATAATGTATCATGATGTGAGAATGATAAATTTTGATCTTTGATTTTGATTATGTCTTTTTTCTAATAATGGAACACAGTAATATATAAAGTTGAGAAGTTACATGATCATCCAGTCACATTTCCAGACATCCGTCTTCTTTTCCGATATAAAATATGCGGCCTTGATCTATTCTCGAGGCGTGTACCTTATGTACCACCTTGCGTCTACCGTCAAACCTCGAACTCTTTCAAAATACCTCGGGAACATCTGTATACTGGCTCCCGGTCGATCCACTCGTTAAACTCATGTTTTGAAATTCGAGAAATCCGTGAGTTTTCGACTATGTGAACTCCCAACAGGCCTATTTGTCTCATGCTTATTGTCTAACAGTGACGGCTTCTGATATCAATCAGTAACAGAAACGTACTCTTCTTCCGATCGCGGGTGCAGCAGTTGCCGATCAATTCGCTTTCGCTTTGTACCTGCATTTCCTCCAATTTGATTGAACATTCAGTCGATACTCCAAGCGGCGGCGGTGACTTATATTGTCGCCGGGTGGTCATACGAGGGAGGTCGGAAAGACTGAACCGATTGCGAGGACGGCAAAATGATGAAGTGAATGAAGAAACGGTTCTGTTCTATGACAACAACACTAACTAGAACTAGAACAAACAACGGACATTTTCCAATGAATGTGAACAACGAACAATCAAAGAACGTTGGTTTACCCAATTTGCATATTTGCAAGCCGGTTACTGCCTATTAAACCCAGATTGCCTGTGTGAAAAACGACGGGGCCACATCATGCTTGCTGGAGGGATTTCGTATAAATGGAGCTACGCGAAACAAAATGTCACGAACAGAATGAGGACTTCTGTTTTCTTCGGATTTGCGCTTCTTGCAATCGTTGCTTATGCAGGTGAGTGTATTCACTTCTCGTCATGATTTTATGAGTTGAGATAATATTGCAGAGCCAGAGGTCACCGCTACTCCGGTTTCCGCAGAGGGAGAAGAAGTTTTCGCTAAGGTAAGATAACCACTTCAAAGATTGATCAAGAAATTGTTCAGGTTGGTCGTATCGCTCACAACCTTTTCGGAGGCGATAAGGAAAACAGTGATGACGAAAAAGAGAAGAAGGTCGAGGAGAGCCCTGTTAACGCTCAGCTGCCGAGGGCTGCTCGCGCTTCAGCCAAGGGAGAAAAGATGAAGGCTGCAGCTCAGGCAAAGAAGGAGGAAAATCAGTTTGTTCGCGAAGCCAAGAAGGCTGAGAAGCGGGCCGAGAGAGACGCAAAGAAGGACGGACAGGAGAACAAGGGACGCGGACCCCGCGCTTCGGGAGAGAAGATGAAGGCCGCTGCTCAAGCAAAGAAGGAAGAGAAACAAGCCAAGAAGGTTGCGAAGAACAAGGGCAAACACTGAAAACGAAATGTGACTTTACAAATAAATTATTTCGTTTGGGTAATCGTCATTGTCATTTCCCTTACACCGGACCGCACACGCGGTCGCTTGCGCGCCACCATGAAGTCAATCCGAAACCTACTCGACAAAGTCGAACGGTCGCAAAGGGTACGGTGTGCTTTCATCATTTCACAAACTTTTCTAGTCGTATAAGAAAATCAAGGAAGAGATCGCCAATCCGATACTCGCCGCTCGCACCGGCAGTCTCGGGATGCTGATCAAGGTACGTAATACAAGCAGCGAATCCGAAATCATGATTTGTTTACAGGTGTTCTGCCGGGGCGACGATATGACAGTGTGCGATGAAGGCGGCAACACGATCCTCCACATTGCGGCGGAGGTATCATACAGTGCGGACTACTTTATCGCGAGAGACAGTGGGGAATGGAAAGACACGCGCTCTCGCCACAGTTTTTTGCGCAAGAATTCCAATTTTGAAGCGTCAATAGGAAGCTAAATACGTGGACACTGTACGCAAGGCGGGCACAAGGCGCGAGGGGAAAGTGCGATTATCGATCGCAGGCCGACAACCGCACTATTGCGCGCGGCATCATTGTGCTATGCGACGAGTCGATGCTGCATCAGAAGAACGAGAAGGGACAGACTGCGATGGATGTGGCGAGTCCCAGGTAGACAAGTACTGGAATTCGCTACTGGATAGTTTATAGGATCAAAAGCGATCTGCTGCTGCTCAATGGCGACAAGAAGGCCGAGCCAACGTGTGAGTATTCATCTCATAATTTGATTTGTTACTTTTTTAGTTGATTCCAAGACGAACAGCGAGATAATGAAGAAGCGTATGGAACAGAAAGATGTGGCTGAACACAAAGTACCGTACACCAATCAATGTTATTGTACCGTAACCCTAACAGGTGCTTCTCTCGCTCGATGGCGGCGGCGTGCGCGGCCTCGTCCTTACACAGGTATCGATCGATATCCATTAAATTATGATTACAGTTTTGTTAGATTTTGCTCGCAATCGAGCGCGCTGTCGACGACAACAAGCTGATTGAACGAGTACGAGGGTGCATCATACTGTAGTCTACAGTACTCCTAGGTGCACTGGATCGGCGGAACGTCGACAGGCGGCATCATCGCGCTCTACCTCGGACAGGGTATGTACATTTGTTTACACAATTAGTACTTCTTCTTTTTCAGGCAACTCGATTTCCTCTGCCCGCCGCGCGTATCTCCGTCTCAAGTCCAAGATATTCGAGCCGAGCGGCAGCGTTCTTCCGAAGGTGGGGCGGGAATGGAGAGATGGGGACCTGTCATCTCTGTCTTCAGTACTCGTCGAGGAGTCTGGAAGCGACGCTGAAGGAGATGCTGACCGAGAAGCCGATGGCGGAGATCAAGGAGAAGAGGTGAGATACGGTAGATACAGTAGTCTTGATTTGAACATCCTTATGCCGTATACTCTCTGTAAAGTAACTCACAATCCAGACTAAATCCACAATATTTCAAACTACTGTACCCCTAACCTAATTCACAGTATTTAAACTTACTGCACCCCCAGAGTAATCTACAGTAGTCTAACTACCGTAGCCCACAGTATTCTACTCTTCCGTACCCAGGGTGTTTGTGACGGCGGCGCGCACTCTGACCCAGCCACCGGAACTGGTTCTGTTCCGCACCTACGCACCCAACATCAAGATGGAGGAGCTGGAGGCTATGGGGTGAGGAGAGAGGGAGAGGGGGAGGGAGAGAGAGGGAGAGAGGGGGGAGAGAGGGGGAGAGAGGGGGGAGAGAGAGAGGGAGAGAGAGATGAGAGAGAGGGGGGAGAGAGAGATGAGGGAGAGAGGGGGGAGAGAGAGATGAGGGAGAGAGGGGGGAGATAGGGGAGAGAGAGAGAGGGAGAGAGAGGGGGAGAGAGAGATGAGGGAGAGAGGGGGAGAGAGATGAGAAAGAAAGGGGGAGAGACAGGGGGGGAGACAGGGGGAGAGAGAGTTTCCAGGTACGTCCACCCGTCGCGCGTTCTCATCTGGAAAGCGGCGCGCAGCACGAGGTAAACTTATTTTTGGATTACTTTGTTATTTCCCTATTTTATTACACTTCAGTGCGGCTCCTGTCTACTTCGAGTCTTTCGGCGGCTACTCAGATGGAGGTTTGCATTGAAAATAAAACGTCCTGGCAAAAAGATTGCCAACTGCAGGAATCGAACCTGCGACCTTCGCTTTACGAGAGCGACGCTCTGCCCCTAAGCCAAGCTGGCATGAAGAAGTGTCCGTATCTATGAGAGATAGCGCGGGGCGAATAGAGCCCTATTCGTTTATCGCACACTGTTTGAAAGTGTGTGCACAGGCTACATGTGACTCATGCATGTGAATAGACAAATGTTTATTCCTTTAAGTGCTATATTACAAATCTGCTTTATAAAACAACTACAATAGGTCATTGAATCCAGTTCAATGACCTATTAGCTTATGTGATCTGGCTAACAAATAGTTCGATTCAAATACAGTATCCCACAGTCTTGATGCCCTTCTTGGTGGTTATTGCGTTCATCTTGGCGTACACCGCATCGATTATCTTCTGATCGCACCTAAAATATTGGTTTACGAGAGAGAGAGAGAGAGAGAGAGAGAGAGAGAGAGAGAGAGAGAGAGGAGAGAGAGAGCATGTGTGCGTGTGTTCACTACTCACTTGTTAGCGTGGTACATGGTGAGCGTGCGGAAATCGCCCGAGGTGGTGAAGTAGTTCTGAAAGTCATTAAGTACACATGCATGGACAGACACGTGTTGTCCATCCACCTCCTCGTGCAGCCTCCTCTTCTTCTGATTCAGCTCGGATCCGAGAGCCGCCAGCTGTTTGTCGGAGGTTAGATCGACGATCTGGAATCTGTCATATTTCATATAAGCAACTCGAAATTATCATTATGAGCGAAATTTGATGATGTTATTAATTGGAATCAGACAAGTGATTTGAAATATTAGTTTTAACTTGCCTTATTTACGAACTCCTTGTATGTCTCTGCGAGAATCTTCAGGCTCCTCAGGTCCTTGCCCCTCTTGTTCACATCAGTAGCGGTGACCACGATGAAGTTGGTCTGTGAGCAATTTCTCGTTTTTTCTCCGTCTTTTCTCGGAGAAACCCGCATCACAAAGAGAGGCAATGTAATGATGAGTAAGTGTGTCACATGTTTCTCACCTTCTTCCTTATCTCATCCTTGTTGATCTCATTTGCCTTGAGCCCATACGCCTTGTCCACATCAAAATCAAAGATATCTGTTCTGTTCACGTTGACGGTCTAGATTATTCAATAAGTTTTCGCTCATAATAAACGTAGATATCAAGTGAATACTCACCAAGTCCGCATACGCACAGCATATAACTCCAATAAAAATGAGAACAGAGATCATATTGTAGTAACCACTCTCTGGTACGAAAGTCAATCCGACTGACCATTTCGCTTTTCTCCGAATTCTGGGGCGATGGAACTGGATAAGTAATGGGTGAACTAGTGAGAGTAGAGGTCACAATCCCATCAACGCGCTTCCTGATAGAAACCAGAACACAGAAACTAGACAAAAGGCAAGATGAGGCGCACACGAGACTACTCAGTATTACATAGAACTCAATCTCTAGGCGTTTTTCGTTTCACATGAAATGGTATCTAATATATAACTACATTGAATCATCAAAAATTTTGCATAAATCATAAATGCATGCGTAAATACGGTTAGTCATTTACAAGCACGTAATGTCGAAGCACAAATATATATGATATTATTTTTTTTAAACGTTTCAGCGATCCTGGCGAACAACCCTTCGACACAGCTGCTCAAGGAATGGCACCGACTGAAGAAGATAGAGAAAAAACACGGCGTGGTGCGTGTCCCCCTCTCTCCTTCTCCTTCTCTCTCTCTCTCTCTCTCTCTCTCTCTCTCTCTCTCTTCCTATGCTTCACTTTCTTGTATCTTTGTTACTATACATTTGAAGCTTTTGTGGTTGGTGTGCATTTATGTAGTTGATTGATTTCCATGCAGGAGAACAACTCAGTCCTCGGTGTTCTCATCTCAGTTGGCACTGGCATGGCACCCAAGAAGGAGATGAAGGGTCAGGACCTCCTCCTTTTTTTCTTTCTTTCTTTCTCTCTCTCTCTCTCTCCCCTCTCTTTCTCCTTGAGAGAGAGAGAGAGAGATTCCTTTTTTTCAGAAGGCTGTATCAATGTGGCTCTGGGCAAGGAGAACAAGTCTCTGGTGGCGTTGTGGAACCAGTCCAAGAACCTCGCCGGCATGTTCGCCAACCAGGTAGACGGTGGCTTTCGCGGCGAGACCCCGAAAGATTTTAAATTGCGCATCCAGAGTCTTAAAAAAAACAATTCAGAGAGAAGCATTGCGCAACTGTTTAATGTGCCTAAATTCGGTTCGCGCTATCTCTCCTTCTCTCTTGCCGCGGGGCGTGCCAGTTTGGCTTAGGGGCAGAGCGTCGCTCTCGTAAAGCGAAGGTCGCAGGTTCGATTCCTGCAGTTGGCAATCTTTTTGCAGTGTATGTGCTCAGATGGAGAGCCGGTGAACGTTGCAAGGGAGTGGGCACATACCGAGGAGACTCCGTTCTACAGGTATTTCTGCATTTCGAAACTACAGTACCATTCAGTAAGTTCATAATACGGTACTCCTTCCAGGTTCTCGCCACAGCTCACCGCATCGGTTGCCATCGACGCTCAGGAGAACCTCAAGCTGATCAACATGCTGTGGGAGACAGAGGTGGGCGGAGTCGGCTTTCGTGGTGGGACCCGTGAGCGGTTTGAAGGTGTACCTGCGCAATGACGTTGCTGGAGAGATTGCCGAACTGGCTGCGTACATCTCAACTCTTCCATACAAGAAGGAGAAGAAAGAGGAGAAGGAGGAGGAAGACGAATAAATCTACAATATCTCCCTCTCTACTCACATCTTTCCCTTTCTGCATCCTCGACCCATATGTTTTATACCGTATATTATTGTCCCTGTATTGTTCGTACATATCATACATCATACTCAGTCTTTCCATACTCGCTTCGCTCATTCATCTTTCTTTCCGGTCAACTGATCGTATGATATCCGTGGCTAATCTATTTTCGCAACCAGATAAATGCCCTTTTCTTATCGCTATCTTTTTGCAAACCAGTGTCGTCGAAAGTGAGAAAAGGTCTTGAAATTCGGGTGTGAGATGGCAAATGAAAATAGAGTGATGGGAGTGAGAGAGAGAGAGAGAAAGGGAAAGGGCCGGATTACGCAAGTGATATCGCATGTGATTGGATAATGGTATGCAAAAACCACACGTCTGATCCGAATGATTTCTGATGTTAACGTTATCGCGCTATAACTTGAACATGTGTTTCTTTGTTCTTGAGTCATAATTCATGTGTTCCCGATGGAGTGACCACGCTATGTTCATACATAGATATGCGATCTAAAGGACTCCGGTTTGTGTGCTGGCTGAATCGCGCGGGAGGATGCCTGCTTACATAGTTTCCCCCGCAAAGAACATCCCTTCAACTTTTACGATCGGATGCACTTACTTGATTACCAGTTTGTTATATGTTTGTGGCAAGTACGCACAGTCTAGCAGTCTAGGTCAGTGTAAAGTAATGCGCATTGTTGTTGTGTATGCGGGTGTACTGTACTTGCTACATATATTATCACCTTCGAAACTTGCAAACATTCTCGTTACTGTACGCAAATTGCAGTTCCCGATACTGTACTGCACTGTTCTATGATTACCGACCTCACAACTTGCAAACACACACATAACATAACACCCTACCAGTCTATAGCATAACCGTGTGTTTAATTGCCTCCGCTTTGTTCCTCCCTCCCTCCTCTCTCTCTCCTCTCGGTCTCACCCTCTCTTTCACTTGAGACAGGACCGGCCAATTGAGCTGATCCATATGACCACATCATGCCGTTCCAAGGTTTGTCGTTCCGTAAACCAATATGCTTTGTTTTTTTTCGATTTCGAAGTTTAATGCTTGCAAATTATGTTGATTTTTGATGCTTCGTAATATGGACAATTACACCATTCACCAACGATGGTCAGGCTGTTATGATGCTTGACGCTTGTGCTGTTTCAAGTTGCGCCGTTGTACAGCCTTGATCTCGTTTCCGCCCAGCCCACTGTATCATAATCAGTGCAGTCGAACTGTGCAGTACTCTCGAGTGTCTTTGTTGCCTTGCTCCGCTGCCCTTGACTCGCATTCTACGCCTGTGATAGAGTTGTGAAGTGGCTGATATACTGACCCTATCTGCCAGTCATAACACTGTACTGTGAGGAATCATTTCAGTCTTGAGACTGTTTGTATGTTCTTTTTTTTATTCTAAATAGCTATCCAGTCCGGTCATTCTCACTCACTCAAAACGTTTGAGATTAACGTGTAACGATGTTGACTTGACTGATTGTTATATCTGTATACTATTGTCTGTGTGTTTCTACAACCGTTATGAGTACATATGGTCATTGCGCAATCATATAAACGGTCTCTTTCTCTCTCTCTCTCTTTCTCTCTCTCTCTCTCTCTCTCTCTCTCTCTCTCTCTCTCTCTCTCTGTCCGCGCGGGATTTCGATTTCGCTTTTTTTCGTCGAGGTCATCAGGCGAAAGTGTAATGCTCGACTTTGATGACGGTTTTGCGGTAAAAGAGAGAAACAGAGAGATAAAGAGAGAGGAAGAAAGAGAGAGAAAGATGTGCTCGTTGGGAATTTGATGACCACATCAGATCTGAACCACTCAAGTGCACTCACAGAAAACACCTACTGTCTTTTGTAAATCGTTGTTTACTATATCTTGTTTGAATTCATTGTCGACTCAATTTTTTTTACAGTACACTAAACGGTTGGACAGTGAAAATTTCCACCTCACTATTGGCAAGGCAATCGCGCCCACTATTGTTTTTGTTCCGTGTTAGTTTTCCATGTTCTTTCTTGCCTCGCCCATTTCTCAAATGTACATTTGATCCGTTTCAGCCCAATGAAGTGTTTTCTCCTCGTTTCTCTTCTACTGGCGGGTGTGATCTGCGAGCGAGAGAAGACCATCAAGAGGGCAATCACTATATTCAAGAACAGGGGTCAGTCGTTCTTCCATCTCATGGTCCAGTCCCACTCGTCCTTCTCTGTCCCTCTTGAGAAAGAGAGAGAGAGAGAGAGAGAGAGAGAGAGAGAAAGAGAGAGAGAGAGAGAGAGAGAGGAGAGTCAGACAGACAGACAGAATTCTCCTTCTAGACAAGGAAGTGCTGGACGAGACCCTCTCCGCCAACCCCGACGCGCAGTACGATTTCAGCGATGACCTGCGCAATGAGGTACAGTACTCTGGTTTTTGTTGTGAGACCCAGGCATAAAATTTAGAGAGCGATAGCGATAGAGAGAGAGAGAGAGAGAGAGAGAGAAAGAGAGAGAGAAAGAGAGAGACAAAGAAAGAAAGAGAAAGAGAAAGAAAGAGAGAGAGAGAGAGAATCCCTCCCTGTTCAGGTGGATGTGGACGACGCGTACGACCAGCTTGTGCCGGCTCTTCCGAAGTTCAATGTCTACAAGAACCACAAGAACCAGGGATTCACGAGGGTGGGTGTATCACGTAAAACATGAGGAAGAAGATTGTGTTTATTCCACTGCAAAAGAGTGTTATTGACGAAGGGTATGAAAAAGGTTATAATAACATGCGTCGTTCTTTATGCGGTTCTACTTCAACAGAGCAACCTAGTTTCCTTGCAAAGAACACTTTTTGAACTTTTGCAATCGGCTGCACGTACTCGATTATTGTTATAGTTTTGGGGTGAGTACGAATAGTCTTGCAAACAATGATCGATTATGCGGTTCATGGAACACTTTCATAAAATTGAGTAAGAATAGTGTGAAAAAATAGTAAAAAATTAAAAAAAAAACAATTCTGAAGTGTTGGCGCTTGACGATGAAGAGATATGAAAATGGTATATCATGATCACGTAACACTAGCACAAATCAATACCAACACATTTATCTTACTCGTATCAAATTCACAGAAATAACACAACCGTAACACAGGCTCACAGGCAAAAGAGAATAACAATCACAATGTGTACAACAAAAATGTAAAACTACACTGTATATGCGGAGCTAACTGAGACGTTCTTATCGAAATAACCAACACACGGGAGGTACTTGACAATGTTGCTATCCAACAGGAGTATCATCACAGGGGTGACATAGGCAAGCGAAATGTTGACGATAGAGTAGTAGGGCCGGAGAGACCACTGCAATCAAAAAGTTCAATTTGTTCTCTGATGTTGTGGCATTTTTTCAGTTCTCATATTTCTGCGAAAAACGGATATAAGCTCTCAAATTTCAATTGGTGTTTCCGTGACGTGAGTAACAAGAACGTTTATCAGCACGTGTAAATAATTTTTGGAGGATTTGCAAATACAAGTTTATGAGAGGATTACGCACGTGAGAGTGGGATGAGCGCTCAGTGATGTGACGTAATTTGTGATCAGTGATGAACAAGTACATGAGTGACGTGAGTGACATCCATTTTTTTCTCTTGCAATTACGTTATTATGTGCTAAAGCTAAGGTTCGGGTAGAATCTGACGTGAGACAATCAAAACTCTGATGCCCGTCTTCATTACTCGTCTGCCGGTTTTTCTAGGAGGGAGAAAAGAGGAGGGAGAATGGGGAAATTGGGAGAATAAGCCTGCGAGACAAACGGCGGCGACGCTAATCGTCGAAAGAAGTGTAATGGCGCCTGCAGACTGCGTGTATACCCGGAAGATTAGAACATGCGTGTTCATTGAAATGGAATGAATAGACATGAATTGTAATCAACCCGCGCAAAAAAGAGCTTTGTTTGTATCCAGGACCTGGAACAGAATGACCAATGCCAACAAATTATACAATCGCTATGTACACTACAACAACCTGTTGCGGTTTTAAATGCATAGCACTATCGAAAGAGCGAAAGATTATAAACGAAACAACTACAAAAACCTTTACACTTAACTGTACTCTTCAAAGATACAACTTTACGTCTACATATCTGTCAACATGTCGCTAAGGCTACAAAAGTAAAAGAAGTATGATGTGGAAGCCCTACAGCTAAAACGAGTTGAACCGAGTGCGAACCTCTCGATCGACTCCCGCGAAAAGGAACTGTAGTAGGAAGTAGGCAGTGACAGCGAGGAAGACAATGAGAAGGGCGCTCTGCTGCAGCAGAATCATCTTGTTCTGACGAACCGACTTGCCAACGCTCAAATTGAATATTATGCAATATTTGACTTACATTTTTGGGTTTTTACTATACTGCATTCTCTCTTTGTCAGTTATTTGAAATAGTTACTTCATGATCAATACTATGAGTTTGAGGCATTATGACAAACAATTAACGTTTTTATGAAAGACATAGATCTCTCTCAGATTTTAATTCACTGTAAAGCACTTAGAAGATGTATTGTGTAGATTTTTCTCACCTTCTATGACACAAAAAGACCTTGTAGATAATACTTGTGTAGCAAAACGAGCAGAAGAAAGCTGTCACACTACAATGTGCGATGATTCCGATGGAATAGATCTGAAAGAATATAAATAAAGTACAGTAAATCGTATATATTTATAATAACGCCTACCTTGCTCGCCAGAACGTTGAATACGACGTTCAAGTTTTGATCGAAGCGCGCATTGGTGGGGAAAGGGAGAAGATGCGAACTCATTATTAGAGCCACGAGACAGTACAGAAGAAGTACAGACTGCATAGTTAGACTCTCGAGCTTCTGAAAAATGGCGTCATGATTGAAAAAGAGAGCGAGAGAGAGAGAGAAAGAGAGAGAAGGAGAGAAAGAGTCATAAAGTAGTTATTTTTAAATGAACTGACCCGAAACAACGCACACTCTCGTTGGCAGATGCTGAGGAAACGATGCAGCGAGATTAGGGCGACACCTTCAACAAACGAACATCGTACTCTGTGATTTGAGCGTTCACTATTCACTCACCGAATATCCGGCCGTGCATGAGAAAGCACGTGGAAACGTATGCAAACTCTGGTAGACACGTGTCGCCCATAGAGTGATAGTAGGGCTTCAGCCCTGTGAAGAATCGACCCTCCATCAGTAGGTGGTAGACCAACACTCCGCAAATGTCGAAAATGCCCTAGAAAGATATTTTTAGTTCCTTCCGGTATTCTGGAGTTTCAAAATGTCCAATCTCATTGCTCATTCAAAAACAAACCTGTGTGAATTGAATACAGTAGAACGCTGTGCTGAGGCTTTTGTCGTACCGTCGGAATTTCCAGATAACACAGAGAATGTAGATGTATAGAGGAAGAACGAGGAGAGTGATGCATATTGATGCGACATTCGTGATAGGCGCTCCGTAGAAGGAGAGCATCATGAAATAGAAACGATTAGATTGACATATGTGAAACACGATATTGTAAAGCAAATCTACAACAACGCCGGAAGCGTGCCAAATAAAAAGGGTGGAGGAGAGATGGAGAGAGAGGGTGAGACAGGAAGAGAAAAAAAGCGGAAGGAGTGGGAGAAAGGGGAAAGTGGAGAAAAAAAGGAGAGAAAAAGAAGAAGAAGAACAAAGGCGTAGTAATCAACAATAATTATCTTCTGAAAATGCGAGATGTGAAGGAGCTATGATTATGCAAGAAAAATCACAAATATCTAATAATCACGTCTACAACCAGGGAAATGAGAAATGAGACAACAATTTTCTACATGAAAAACTGAAGTTGCAAATTGCTCTCCAAAAAAGAGCGTTGACTACAATACATTCGCGAAAACGAAGATTCAAAAGACCAGAAAACAGGAAGTGAGGTAGAGTAGTGAGTGAATGATAATATATGTGAGAAGACACGAGAGAAAGAGCGAGCGAATCTCATTGTCAGTTACGCATAATTGTTCCGTGTGAACTGCTGATAAGACGTCATTGTTAAAACACTGATAAACAGTGATAAAATAATGATCTTACGTATTTCAGGTGCCCATAGTGACCCGACGTTGGAACATGTGGTCCACTCCCTCTACCAGGTATGTTAAATATGATTTGATACCCAAAAATACCAAACGCGGAACAAGAGTAGGTGCATTTGAAAATTTCATCGAGCTACGCAGAGAAATTGAGAGCAAATAATTGTTTCAAGGTTCAGTCTTGCTTGGTTTTCGGGTTTCGTTGAAAAAGAGAGAGAGGGGAGAGAGAGAGAGAGAGAGAGAGAGAGAGAGAGAGAGAGAGGGGGTGCGGGGGAGGAGGAAGAGGAAAACACAATAATAATAAAACATTTGTATGTAGTGTGATCGAGCGTGAGAAAATCTGATTATCAGGGGTCTTTAACCGAAAATATTTAGGAAACCAAGATTGAAAACATGAAAAACTATGCAAAATAGCAGTTGCCGTGACAAAAAGCAATGCAGATGTGAAAATGTTACTGGAACCAGTTACAGAGAAGAGTGAACTATTAGGAAGCATGTAGTAATCTTTGTTGTTGTTGAGGAGTGACAAACAAATTGCGCGTTGCTCTCACCGAAAAAAAATCAAACACTGCCAATTTCGAAATCGAGCAAGAAGAGACAAGCCGTACGGAGAAAATGAGGGAGTTCCGGTCTACACTTAGAAGAAGAGAAATCGAGTGTGGGAATTGCAAACGTAATCCGAAACTTTTGCGAGCAAAACACAGAACACAATACTAAATCTGCCTTCAGGTACCAAGTGAACGACGGAGTGTGGAGAACGACGCCCAGCTTCCTTCTGACCACCACCCAGGCTCCGCCCCCTACGAAGAGGACTCGCGCGCCATCGTGGGTTCATGAGAAAGAGAGAGAGAGAGGCCACGCCCGCTGGGGCCACGCCCACTGATCTCTAATCACTAATGCTTCGAAAAGCACTCACTCATTATCACTAATAAATAACAATACACGGGACGAATGTCATGTGAGGGTAATATCACTCACATACTTACTTACAATGCTAACAATCTCATTCCAAACGAAATTACCGAAGCATATATGTATACGCTCATTATTTTGCTTACTCTGCTAGTATTTACATCGCAGTATGTTTGTGTTATTTCTATATTTAAATCGTTCATTGCATCCCAAACATTTTCCATATGCGAGCGAACACAAACACGGAAGACGCGAAAAATTATATTATATGCACGGTTTTGTTTTGTTTACTTTTCATACACGAGTTTTCAATATATAAATATACTACATGTAATTATAAGATATGATGAGAACAACGATGAACACTACATGTGGTTTCTCGAACAGCCAACCAGATACATATCATAACAATAGTACGAGATGAGTAAGGCTTCGGTGGCTAAGAATCGTGAATCTAAAGAATCGCGAAATGTGTTGTCGATTACAGGGTGAGGGCATTTATTTGTTTTGCTGCTTATCGTCGCAAGTGTGAAGAATATGACGAAGGTGCATGCAAATAGAACTCAATACAGCCAGACTGGAGAATCGACTCACGAGAATAGGGAGAAAGTAGACAACACGAACTAATAGTCAATCATCTACTTATTCAAATCCAGCCACTTTACCGAACAAATGACCATAAGCGAAGCACTGTTACATATCTTATTTATGAAAATTAACACGATGAGGTCCATAGCATTTTTTTTCGAAATGTGTTTTTTTAAATCAAACTATGTAATAACTATGGGCATGAGAATGATGATTGGAAGTTAGAAGTAGGGTTAGGCAGGCCACATTCGGTCGATAAATTCTCAGTACTCAAATAACGAATGCAATTATTAGATTTCGCGATTTATGCGATAATTATTCGGATTTCATTCATATTCGGTTAGTGGTGCCTAACTCCTATCTCTAGTAAGAATACGCTTGCACTCTTCATCTCTTTGAAACACAAAACACGGTCTCTTCTCATCAATGCATTAGGGCCTCAAGGGGCACTTTGCAAGAGTAGACCGAGGACTTCCAATGAGAGGATAACAGGCGTGCTTTTTCGTGAAAAGAATACTTGAGGATGCGCCTAGTTGGAAATGAGAGGAGATATGCCCTCCCTCTTTCCCTCCCACCCACCTTTTCTCTCATAGATGGAGATGTCTGCCATATAAAGTGGCTTTTAGGTAATGGCACACACACATGACATGGGATCTCATTTCCCAGTCGCCGGGTGCACAATGTACGCTGTAGACATGTATTGTGTGATGGTGTTAGCTAACATTTGCGAACATTAAAAAAAATCAGTTACCATTTAGATAACAAGTCACGCCGAAACGGGAAATTGAAAAGAGTTTCTAGAACTGATATAACATATATAAATGTTTTTTTAACTTATATTGCTTCGTGAGAGTAAAACTGTCGAACTCATAAACTTGTAACTAATCGTTGAAATACAACGTTCCTATTTTTGACGACTCTGAGAGTATACTAATGCACAGTTTCAGCGAAAAGGAAATTGTATGCGTGCACCTTTATAACTTGCAATTATGAGCTTTCGAAAAGTGCAAAAATGTCACAAACGCTGCAAATGACATTGTGAGCGGTTTTTTTTTTGAATTATTCGCGGTAAGTACCTATATTTCATTGAGTTCAGAGAACGATCACGATGAACTCACTTTTTCACATGTTTAACGACTCTGATTGACACACAACAGTTTTTTATCAAATACCTGTGCACGTTACCGTTTGAAGACTGCATTCAGTTTAGGCATCTCTCACAAACTAACTATAACCCTAATATCTACATAATACAACTAACCAAATCAGTCATCCTCAATTCAATCAACCCATTTCAGTTGCCATAACCCATTACAGTATCATCACTCGGGCTCCCGTACAACCACTGCTCATCTACCGCAATGGGCGGACGCGATTCTTCGATCGCTCACTCACCACACCCTCTCCCATCTTTGCCGCGGCATTGACGTTTCCGACGGCAAGACGACGTCTTCTCACGACGTCGACAGAAGCTCCGGTGACGTCGATGACGACAATCCCGCCGCCGCCTCCCACCGACGCGGAGATTCTGAAGATCGGACTTACGTTGGATAATAACGCCGACTTCGAGGACGTGACTATCGAAGGGGCGGCGACGACAGTGACTGTTCCAACACAGCAGGAGAATAGTGCAGAGCTGCAGGCTGTCAACACAGTGGACGAGACTCCGACCACCATCACTCGCGCTCCTACTACTAGGACATCCCGGACGCGACCGGTGTTCACCCGAAGATCCACGACTGCCAGAACAACCAAAACTTCTCGAACTACAACTTCTATTGCTAGCTCTACAACAGTGAGACCGTCGACTCGCAGCCGGCGTCCGTTCACCAGGAAGCCTTCACCAGTGACTGTGGTGCCAGATGTGACGACTCGGAAGGTGTCTGGTCCGGTGTGGCGGCGAGGGGGGGTGGTGTGGGCGGAGTCCACCACTAGCAGGCCATTCACACCGACGATGGGAAGGAGACGACAGTGGCTGATCAGCAGGCAGCCCGAGTGGCAGAAGAAGACCACACTCGAACCCGTCACTTTCCGGAGACAGCTCAGGGACCTGCGGTGTGCATTTTTTTGTTTTTATTTTTCTGTTCATATATTCAGTTCTCTCTAACAGACAATTCAGTTTCAGTTTCTAACCATACAACATATCCAAAATAGTTTTACGAAATACAAATAGCGGGGGTGGAGTGATGTTTGGTTGTAGTGTGGCGACGACGGAGCGACCTGCTGCACCCGCCCAGCCCCAGCCAGCTTTCAAGGTACGTCTTAGAATGGATTATTTATACGTGATTATGAATGGCATTGTAGTGGAAGGAGGTAGGAGAGAAGCGTCACCTTTGGGGTGTCGCCTGCCAGTGGAATAGTACAGCTACGGTTCGGAAGCGTACATTCATTTCTTATACTCATCAATAATTCACGAATACCAATTTACTTATTTCCATTTCAGCCCGACCCGCTGCCGCTGGCCCCTCAGCCTGCGGCCGCCTTCATTCCGCAGCAGACAACACACAAGCCCACCAATGTGCAGGTCGGTGTGATCGGGGCACTTATACTCACTTATTAGGATTTAACAGTTTATTCGCGGTTGTGACATGCACACAAATCACAAATCAAACAACGTGATAGTACAACGTGATAGTACTTATTATCTATTTGGCAAATCCACTCAGTCTTATTACAAACTCGGTTGCCTCACTGATGTAGTACTGTTTTGTACATATTTATTATTATGATCGTTAACCTACTGTCGATTATCGTTTCAGGCAGTCGTGTTCTTTATAATCTGTTTGACTTATTCCGTTACACATCTAAATATGGAATTGCGTTGTAGTGGGTGCAACCGGTGTCCCGCTTCGAATATGCTCGTTTGGTGAAGCTGCAGAAGTTGGAGAGGGAGAGGGAGATGGGAGGAGGGAAGGCTCAGGCTACGCAGACGCAGTCGCAGCCTGTCCTCTCTCACACACAGTCCGCGCAGGCACCCGCACAGGTCGGAGATGTGGTGGATAGTCGTGATTGGTGTGCTGTCTGTCGTCGTTTTCCCGTCTTCTGAATCATTCGTTTTGTCCACTCGTTTCCGTCGTCTGTTCGTTGAGGAGAGAAAAGAAACTATTGTGTATGTGGTCAACTATGACAACTGTCCGTCGCTGCTCATTGGTTTTGTCCGTCATTACCGTCGTTGTTCTGTTAGGATCGTGTTTCGTCTGTCTGTTTCTAAGTTCAGGCGTTCGTATCTCGTAAATGTGATGGAGTGTGTTTCTAGATTAAAGAAGTTGTGTTGTGTTGTATGAGATCGAAAAAAGGCCGAGTGAATATGGAGGAGATCAGGAGATTCTGAAGGAGAGACCGGACCAGAATGGAGGAAAGACAAGAAGACATCACTCTATCTTCTGCGTTCATTCGTTGTCCAGTTTTGCGTCCAATACCATCATTCTTTGCGCGTTTTTTTTACCTTAGCATTTGGTTGTTATTTTGTTCATGTAGCGTATGAAACTCGCCATAGTACTCGTACTCGTAATTTGTAATAATCATACTAGTAATATTCGTAATACGTGTACTCGTAATACTTTTGTAATACTCGTCTTTGTAAAGGGATAGATTTTTTCAACAAAATGTTGTGTTCTGATACTATCATCTCGTATACGTTAGTCGTTATGTCTATGGGTCTATCATAACTTTACAACACTTGTGCTGTCTCAAAAAAAGAAATCGCTCACTTTTTATTTTCAGGATGAGCAGATGCCGCAGAGACAGCAATCACGCGACAGACAACACAACTGGCAGGTACGTTCCATAACCAAACAAGCGATACGTTGCATTGCCGCCACATAATCGGACTTGGACTGAATAAGCAATAGATATTTGTCCAGATCGTTTCACATCGATCACAAAAAATTGAGAAAGAAAGTGACAGTGAGGTATACAAACACGATCTAGGCCCCGACTGCCCAGCATCCCGTCTTTGCCACTACTGCGAGGCCATTCGTGAGGACAACTGCCGAGCCGGGTGAGTAGACATTACTTGATTACTGATTATGTTTGTAAACTACATTTTTAACAATGTAAAACGTGAAATGGAGTCATACAAAACAATCGGCTGCAGGCATGACGGCCGTTCCGAAGCCAGTTGTGATCGCGCATCCCGAGTACAGACACCACGGACCCACATTCAACTGCAGGGTACTCAACCCACTGGAGGTACGCGAGGGGTTGGCATTGTATTATATGTTCTATGTGATCACGTTAAAGATACAGGGGCCTATTCAATTTCCTCTGCCCGCTTATCGGCCCTTTGCCTATGGCATATGCGCATATGTGAGAGAGTGCAAGAAAACACGCGAAGAGAAGAGATCCCAGAGTGGCGGGAATTAGAAAATATGGGTTCAGCGATCTGCTGATCGATCATGATCACCGCGCGCGCGTAAAAGTTTTGTTCACCATTTGTTTGAATAACCGTTTCGCATAAACGATTAAAAATCGTCAGAAATAGGGAGTGGCTAGCGCAGTGGATGTGCGCGCAGCTATCAAGCGGAAGGTGGGGTTCAGTCCTCTCGGCGGCCAATGATGTACCGCTAGTCACGGCGGAGTGACGACCATCCTCACAACTTTCTTGAGCCTCTAGTCAGAAGTCTGTGACGTCATCTGATCCAAATTCATTGCATTCATCGATGGACCCCTTGTAAGCAGCTAGCGACTTGTACTCGAGAGCCTTAGGTCAGTCCCCTTATTGGCTAGGTCGACGGTTGTATAACTTGAATCTGCTAATAAACAAACTTTTTAAATAGGCCCCTGTGTCTTTAAATATGTATTATGTAGTTATACAAACATGTACATACGTTTCACTTATTCTTTTTATCAGCAATGGTACATTATGAGCAATTATGTACTCGTCAGCACTGTTGATGTATGTAATAATCAAAAAAACATTAATCAATCAATAATCCGTTCTTCTTGTCAGGACGCGCATGCTTCTCCCCGCCACGACGCCACCTGTGAGATGAGTATGCCCGGATTCTCGGCCGACGGAAGCTGTCGGTGCTTGTATGAGGTACGGTAGTTCATTTGGGGCGCAGTTATCTTACATTGTTATCATTGGGTCACATTTCAGGTGGCGGCTCGTGACGAGTACGGATGCGCCACTGGATTCACCTACTCTTGCCAGCACTTGTTCAAGAGGAACTAATATATCACTCAATCAATACCAATCAATCAATCGATGATTATTTAGTATTCACTACTTCTTTACAACGACATAATAACTCATTGCTAGAACATTTTGCTAAAAACCACATTATGTGTACCTGTATCTCATAATTGCTCAATTCGCGATGCTGTATATTCACACTGAATAAACTTTTATTATTATTTTACTCAGAGCAGCCGGCTGATAGATAGTATGCGATGCGATAAATTCATTCACTAGCAAGGGCACTCCACGTTCGTTCTATGATTACTTACTTACTTACTTTATTCCAAGAGAAAAGTGATATATCAATCAATGCCTATAATCTATCTATCGTCTATCTCCCGTTTTATAATACCATGCAAATAAATATATTTGCAAGTATGTATTTGATGTCGCATTTTGTGATTACTTTGCTCGCTTCTCGATGGATGTATAAGTATTTGCATTGAATAAAGGTAACAGGATTATCTTCTCCCCCTCCCTAACAGACAATTCAGTTTCAGTTTCTAACCATACAACATATCCAAAATAGTTTTACGAAATACAAATAGCGGGGGTGGAGTGATGTTTGGTTGTAGTGTGGCGACGACGGAGCGACCTGCTGCACCCGCCCAGCCCCAGCCAGCTTTCAAGGTACGTCTTAGAATGGATTATTTATACGTGATTATGAATGGCATTGTAGTGGAAGGAGGTAGGAGAGAAGCGTCACCTTTGGGGTGTCGCCTGCCAGTGGAATAGTACAGCTACGGTTCGGAAGCGTACATTCATTTCTTATACTCATCAATAATTCACGAATACCAATTTACTTATTTCCATTTCAGCCCGACCCGCTGCCGCTGGCCCCTCAGCCTGCGGCCGCCTTCATTCCGCAGCAGACAACACACAAGCCCACCAATGTGCAGGTCGGTGTGATCGGGGCACTTATACTCACTTATTAGGATTTAACAGTTTATTCGCGGTTGTGACATGCACACAAATCACAAATCAAACAACGTGATAGTACAACGTGATAGTACTTATTATCTATTTGGCAAATCCACTCAGTCTTATTACAAACTCGGTTGCCTCACTGATGTAGTACTGTTTTGTACATATTTATTATTATGATCGTTAACCTACTGTCGATTATCGTTTCAGGCAGTCGTGTTCTTTATAATCTGTTTGACTTATTCCGTTACACATCTAAATATGGAATTGCGTTGTAGTGGGTGCAACCGGTGTCCCGCTTCGAATATGCTCGTTTGGTGAAGCTGCAGAAGTTGGAGAGGGAGAGGGAGATGGGAGGAGGGAAGGCTCAGGCTACGCAGACGCAGTCGCAGCCTGTCCTCTCTCACACACAGTCCGCGCAGGCACCCGCACAGGTCGGAGATGTGGTGGATAGTCGTGATTGGTGTGCTGTCTGTCGTCGTTTTCCCGTCTTCTGAATCATTCGTTTTGTCCACTCGTTTCCGTCGTCTGTTCGTTGAGGAGAGAAAAGAAACTATTGTGTATGTGGTCAACTATGACAACTGTCCGTCGCTGCTCATTGGTTTTGTCCGTCATTACCGTCGTTGTTCTGTTAGGATCGTGTTTCGTCTGTCTGTTTCTAAGTTCAGGCGTTCGTATCTCGTAAATGTGATGGAGTGTGTTTCTAGATTAAAGAAGTTGTGTTGTGTTGTATGAGATCGAAAAAAGGCCGAGTGAATATGGAGGAGATCAGGAGATTCTGAAGGAGAGACCGGACCAGAATGGAGGAAAGACAAGAAGACATCACTCTATCTTCTGCGTTCATTCGTTGTCCAGTTTTGCGTCAAATACCGTCATTCTTTGCGCGTTTTTTTACCTTAGCATTTGGTTGTTATTTTGTTCATGTAGCGTATGAAACTCGCCATAGTACTCGTACTCGTAATTTGTAATAATCATACTAGTAATATTCGTAATACGTGTACTCGTAATACTTTTGTAATACTCGTCTTTGTAAAGGGATAGATTTTTTCAACAAAATGTTGTGTTCTGATACTATCATCTCGTATACGTTAGTCGTTATGTCTATGGGTCTATCATAACTTTACAACACTTGTGCTGTCTCAAAAAAAGAAATCGCTCACTTTTTATTTTCAGGATGAGCAGATGCCGCAGAGACAGCAATCACGCGACAGACAACACAACTGGCAGGTACGTTCCATAACCAAACAAGCGATACGTTGCATTGCCGCCACATAATCGGACTTGGACTGAATAAGCAATAGATATTTGTCCAGATCGTTTCACATCGATCACAAAAAATTGAGAAAGAAAGTGACAGTGAGGTATACAAACACGATCTAGGCCCCGTGAGTAGACATTACTTGATTACTGATTATGTTTGTAAACTACATTTTTAACAATGTAAAACGTGAAATGGAGTCATACAAAACAATCGGCTGCAGGCATGACGGCCGTTCCGAAGCCAGTTGTGATCGCGCATCCCGAGTACAGACACCACGGACCCACATTCAACTGCAGGGTACTCAACCCACTGGAGGTACGCGAGGGGTTGGCATTGTATTATATGTTCTATGTGATCACGTTAAAGATACAGGGGCCTATTCAATTTCCTCTGCCCGCTTATCGGCCCTTTGCCTATGGCATATGCGCATATGTGAGAGAGTGCAAGAAAACACGCGAAGAGAAGAGATCCCAGAGTGGCGGGAATTAGAAAATATGGGTTCAGCGATCTGCTGATCGATCATGATCACCGCGCGCGCGTAAAAGTTTTGTTCACCATTTGTTTGAATAACCGTTTCGCATAAACGATTAAAAATCGTCAGAAATAGGGAGTGGCTAGCGCAGTGGATGTGCGCGCAGCTATCAAGCGGAAGGTGGGGTTCAGTCCTCTCGGCGGCCAATGATGTACCGCTAGTCACGGCGGAGTGACGACCATCCTCACAACTTTCTTGAGCCTCTAGTCAGAAGTCTGTGACGTCATCTGATCCAAATTCATTGCATTCATCGATGGACCCCTTGTAAGCAGCTAGCGACTTGTACTCGAGAGCCTTAGGTCAGTCCCCTTATTGGCTAGGTCGACGGTTGTATAACTTGAATCTGCTAATAAACAAACTTTTTAAATAGGCCCCTGTGTCTTTAAATATGTACTATGTAGTTATACAAACATGTACATACGTTTCACTTATTCTTTTTATCAGCAATGGTACATTATGAGCAATTATGTACTCGTCAGCACTGTTGATGTATGTAATAATCAAAAAAACATTAATCAATCAATAATCCGTTCTTCTTGTCAGGACGCGCATGCTTCTCCCCGCCACGACGCCACCTGTGAGATGAGTATGCCCGGATTCTCGGCCGACGGAAGCTGTCGGTGCTTGTATGAGGTACGGTAGTTCATTTGGGGCGCAGTTATCTTACATTGTTATCATTGGGTCACATTTCAGGTGGCGGCTCGTGACGAGTACGGATGCGCCACTGGATTCACCTACTCTTGCCAGCACTTGTTCAAGAGGAACTAATATATCACTCAATCAATACCAATCAATCAATCGATGATTATTTAGTATTCACTACTTCTTTACAACGACATAATAACTCATTGCTAGAACATTTTGCTAAAAACCACATTATGTGTACCTGTATCTCATAATTGCTCAATTCGCGATGCTGTATATTCACACTGAATAAACTTTTATTATTATTTTACTCAGAGCAGCCGGCTGATAGATAGTATGCGATGCGATAAATTCATTCACTAGCAAGGGCACTCCACGTTCGTTCTATGATTACTTACTTACTTACTTTATTCCAAGAGAAAAGTGATATATCAATCAATGCCTATAATCTATCTATCGTCTATCTCCCGTTTTATAATACCATGCAAATAAATATATTTGCAAGTATGTATTTGATGTCGCATTTTGTGATTACTTTGCTCGCTTCTCGATGGATGTATAAGTATTTGCATTGAATAAAGGTAACAGGATTATCTTCTCCCCCTCCCCCCCCTCTCACAGTAGTAATGGTTTGAGCGATTCAAACTATAAACGTTGCATCGTCTGGAATGCAGCTCTTCTTTTCGTTCCATTCTTCTCTCTCACTTTCTTCTTCCATCTCATTTCATCTGCAAGTTTGCAGAAGAATCTTTGTCACTTATCACTTTTTTCACTGCCCGATTGAGTCATAACTTCAGGAGAATGGTGGCGCTTTTGAAATAACATTGATGCACAAATCCACCGATGAGTTAGTCATTGGTATACAATACATGTCATACAAACAAACAATCAGCAAGAGAACAAAGTAATATGACTTCTATGTAAAAACTGTTTCATCTGCATTGTTTCACGTATAACAGACAGAACACTATGTAGACTATACAATGAACCACCAAAAAGAAAGCATAATGTGTTTATCTATTCAAATAACTACAGACATTCTTTTCTGGAAGATTGACTCACTCGTTTTTTTCAGCAAAAACAACTTATTCCCTTTGCATTATGTTCAACTCGTGTTATTTAGTAAGTATATGCCATACTTTCCGTTTTTCATGATATTTACGTATTTCCACATTTTTTTTCTGTGTGTTCTGCACAATTAATCAATCCAGACAGACAGACACAGACGCGCTATTGAATTAGGTGATATATTCATAAGAGGAGTCCAAATCAGATACTCAACCTTGTGAGATATGTGACCAGTCTTCTATGACTCATTATAGAAGATGTGAAGCAGAAAGAATAAGCCATTATGACTGATTAAATTATACGGCAGACTACTAATATTAGCATTATTCTATTCATGTCTAGAGTCTAGATTTTTAAAGCACACTCTCATTCGTTCATTTTCTTTCAAAAAAGGTTCTTTCTAGGCATGATCCTACATTATTCAATATTGAAATGTGTCTATTCTCTTTCTCTTTATGTCGGTTTGTGCGGTGTAAATGTGCGGTGTAACTTGGTAGAGATGCATTGATCACACTTTTTTGCAAGTGTTCTCACGCACACGGTCTGGTATTTGATCAAAGAAGCGCATTTTTCTTTTCATTTGTTTAGTCCCTGCGCATCGTGGGAAAAGAGAAGCGAGAATACCGCTGGGTTCCTTTTTTATATTTGATTTTGCTATCGTAACCATGCATTTTTGCATTTATTTAAGGTACATACGTCTCTGAGTGTTAATCTAAGTGGATCACTAGTGCTCGAATAGCGCAAATCACATATTACAAGGAAGGGATAGGGAAAAGTAGTAATGTGCGAAAAGGATAATCCGGAAACCAAATGGTTATATTGGGCGTAAGAGACTTCCTTTTGTGAGCGTATCTTAATCGCAAAAACTGTGAGACATGATAATGACAATTCGATTGTGAGTGAAACCCCGCAAACTGCTTGGTTTCATGGACTTGTCTAGCACCATCGCATTCAGTTTGAAAATTGAAAACATAAAATATTTCCAAAACTGCAGCTTGCAAGAGCCGTTATCTGGCAAAGAATACGGAGCCGGAATGCTATTATGAGTTCTCTCCGTTTTCCGATTCTCTCTCCCTCTCTCCCTCTCTCCCTCTCAACCTATTCTTTCTGCGATAGTCTCGCATACGAAATGCGATTTCTTTTTCATTTTCATCTCTCATCTCTTTCGCTCTTCTATTTGTTATGCTCGCACACTTATTGCTCTATTAGCTCCGGGAATCATATTAATCTCGCTCACTTTCTCTCTCTCTCTCTCTCTCTCTCTCTATCTCTATCTCTCTCTCTCTTTCGGAATATCATTTTTTATCTTACCCTTCTCTATCTCTATCTACTATCTCTTCCAAGAAGTCTACAGGTGGCGAAGACTTCTTGCAAAAGACTCTTCTATTTGCAGTATAATGTTTAGGATCAGGTGTACTTACCATAAATGCTGCTATACAACGATGTTATTCAAAAAAATCAGTTGTGAATTCTATAAAATCGTGTGCTCGTCTCTTCAATGTCAGCCTACTGTTATCTGTTAGAATCTACAAACAGTAAATAACAAGATATTATGGCTGCGAAAAGCCGATCTAGCGACTTTTCGCAAATGCTGTGATTTGCATAACGAGTTTTCAGTGTTTACAAAACACAACGAGGCATTATGATTTTAGAAAGACGGATCTTTCTTCCCCCCCCCCCCCCTCTCTCTCTCTCTCCTATCGTACGTGGCACACGTCGTTAAAAATGCGCGCATTGTGGAGAGGATTGATAAAATCCGTCTGACGTCTCCGCCAAAAAATGCGAGTGTCCAATCAAACATCCCTTGTCTATCGCCATGGCACAATGCTAATACATTCAAAATCTTTTTTTTCCTGCGCGAACATACCTCTGTGGATGTCTACGATCTAACATCACTTTTACATGCCACTGTTTTTAGAGTTCTTCATAGGCATTCTTTAGAGATGATTCATTGCATTGTCTCTTCCATTCAGCCCTCCGGACGCTATGAAACCAGATACGTAGGCGTCAGCACCTCGTTGGAGAGAGAGGGAGAGAGAGAGGGAGAGGGAGAGAGAGGGGGGGAGTCCAAAAAGTTGCATCTGCGTCCTCCAAGACGATTGAATCTCATTTGAGAATGGAGGAGAGTCACGCGCGCACCTCCCTCTACGCACTTTGGAAGAGGTGGAGAAGGAGCAGGGAGAAGAAAGGAGGAGGAGAAGGAGGAGGAGGAGGAGGAGGAGGAGGAGGAGGAGGAGGAAAAGGAGAAGGGAGCAGTGGGATTGCATAGCCCCTGCAAGAGTTTCATTGCTGCCCATTCCGGAGCGCCAACGATGCAGCCAGCTTTTTTTCCATTCTCCTAACCCCTCCGCTGCCATACTCCACTCCCATTTCAATGTGCCAACGTTTCCGTCTATTCGATGGTCGTTCCACGTTCAGTAGTCTTTTTGAGCTTCGATGTTCTGCGCAAAAGCTGCAAACGGCAAACGGAATTCTTCCTTTCATAAGCTCTAATGTTAGGCGATTCTGCGCATCAAAGATTGCGTGGATGAAAACGGCGCTCGTAATGTATTCGTATTGTCGGAGGGGAGGAAATTGTTTCTTCCTGCCGCGTGGTCCTATTGCGCAGTCCGAAGATGATTGCATCACTATGTTCAGGTTACGCCTCACACATCTAGCGCTCGGAATATTCAATGAACTTTAGGTGTTTGCATACAGTTTTGTAACTGATAAACTGTGAACGACACATGTTTGTAAATCACTAGGTGAGATCTACATATATTCTATATTCGTTCCGAAACCTCGGAGTTTTGCGATGGCTTACCATCATCATATTAAGTAGATTTATTCAAGGAAAGGAAACGTCTTGATTCATGCATCTTATTCCTTCCTTTTTACGCCTCTCGCTATCTCAGCAATCTGACATTTCAATTGTTTGCAACTCGCCGCAAATGGAAAGGTCTCTCACAGTCGCAGTGAGCCCTCCCCTCCCCCCCCCCCCCTCATTCTCTATGTCTCTCTCTCTCCTTCTCTATCCTTCTCCCTCTCTCTGCTCTCTCTCTCTCTCTCTCTCTCTCTCTCCCTCTTTCTCTCCGCGCTCCGGCATTGTTGCGTATGGATATGCATATGAGATGAGGCGTCAATCCGACCACCCGGAGGCTTCGCAATCCACATCCCAACTTGCGGCGCATGCATTCTTCCTCAAATTGAATCTCCTCTAAACTGAGCTTATGATTGACGCTTCTAAACCATAAGCAGTAGTTGAGTTGACATTTCCTTGTTAGCCATACGCATTCCCTATCTCGGATCCCTACAAACACATAATTTCGTTTCCTCTTTTACCATTACCATTCGATGAGAACAAAAGTCACGTTCGTTATCCGGAAATTCTCTGCGATTCTTCCTGATATATAATGCCCTGAACTGAATACGATACCACACTAGAGAAAGGGAGAGAGAGAAAGAGAGAGAGAGAGAGAGAGAGAGAGAGAGATTAGATGAAGAGAGAAGAAAAGGGGACGTTAGAGTAGAGTATCGTATTATTTTTGTTATTTTCCAGAATCTCAATTCCAATTTCCAACGTTGCGGTCGCCATGAAAAACGAAAACTATATTTTAATCTTACAGTAATCAAGTGATCTCAATTGAAAATTGACAACTTTTTTGCTTTTCATCTTCCCTCTTTTCATCTTTTCAGTCAGACCATGAATTATTTGTCGTAAATTAAAAATGCACAAGTTTTTGTGAATCATTTGAATGAAGTGAATGGAACCCTGAAATTCGCTCCTCTCATAATTTTCCCAACTTCCACTTCCACTTGGTCATAAATCTATCGCCCCAGCAGTCTGCACTCTCCGGTCACACCGCACTCAGAGTCACTCTCTCGTCTGATCTCGCGTCTGCGTCTCTCGCCTGAGTGCGCTCTCTCGCCACTGCCACCCTCGCACTCTCACTGCAATACGGGTGTGTGTGGCGGAATTATGAGGTTCCCCCTCCCTTCTCCCTCTCTTCTCTCTTCCACTATCCTCTCGGATTTCGGATATTCTAAATTGCAAGGCGCCGCGTTTGTCGCGCCCCCTTTTTATCCAATCTCTCCTTTTCTCCCTCTCTATCCGCTCACTTTTTTCATATATTTCCTTTCCATCGTGATGATATGCGAAGAGCAATTACTTATACCCTCCGCCTTATTTGCCACGCAGTCTTCTCTCAGTTCGGGACAGCAAAGAATACCTATAGAAAACATATGCAATTCTCATCACTCTACAACTTCTCGAATCTCGAGGTAATACTACACAAGGAAGAACCCCTGAAAACATGTTAATGGTCTCTCTCTTTCTCTCAATTTCTCTCTCTATCTCTCAATCTCTCTTTCACTCTTTCTCTCTTTCTCTCTCTCTCACTCTCTCGTCGAGTTCAGGTGGCCCCGCCCTCTTTCTCGAGAAAACAGAGAAAGAGAGAGAGATGCATGTTGTTTTCTGCTTGAGTGTTTCATGGCACAATAGTTTCGTGTGGCTGTCTCTCCTTGTACTGATATTAAATGGCCTAATCCAATATTTATTAATATTCACCTGTATTAAAGTACAAACGCCTTTCTGATTCACAGACAGACACTATTTGTGTAACTCTCATTTTCACTAAGATACTCGGTATCCACGTCCACGTTTAGAGAGAGAGAGAGAGAGAGAGAGAGAGAGAGAGAGAGAGGAGGGGGAGAGAGAGAAGGAGGGAGGGAGGGAGGGAGAGATGCTTTCGGAAGGCTGTCAAGCGGATATCATCTCTATAATCTTCAGTCTACACTGATAACTGATGCCTGTGTCAGATTGCCGAATGCGACTTGTCGATCCCTTCACATTCTTCTATTGATGGACGCATCAGACAGTTCCCCTACTAATGCCTTGGCATATTCATATACAATGTGTACTCTTCGACACTTGCGTAGTACAAATGGTACAAATGTCAAGTCGTACAAATGTCGTGCGAGTTCTTATCATTCGAAAGTCCGTGTCGCGCTTCTTGCTTCCGGAACAATACCATACTCATACCCATATTCCGGATGTTGTTGTTGTTTTCGGTCGGATATCCTCGAATAGTCTAATTCCATCACATTCATTGCAGCACAAAAAAGAGAGCGAGAGGAGATGAGATTAATACTCTCTCCCCACATCGATAATAGCTCCACATTCTACGAATTGGTGAGGGACTTTTTGGTTATTGATTGATTATTGATTGTATGACTGGCATAGTTCACTGTTTGTTAGCGTCGTAGATTTTATGAGCGCACATTATGGTCGTTATGCGCCTTTGTGTTTTGCTTCTCTCTTCTGAATGCTTGAGTGATTTATGTATGGACTCATCCGGTGTTAAAGTTCCCGCCCATTCTCCAGTTCAATTAACCCCGCACCATTCGTGCGCAAAGGCGATTTTGCACCGGTCGCGCGCAAGCAGCGCAGTTTGGAATATACGAAAGCAATCCTTGATCGATGTCCTAGCCATCCAACATGATGCAAATCTCGTAAATTGTTTGCCACAGCGTATACAATATGCTTGCGCACAAAGTGTGTTCCTGAAGAATTGTAGAGGACTTTATGACAAAATCATTCTTGCTTAAAGGCGAACGTATATCAAAATAGCCAATAGTCACATTTGAGTGGGTGGAAATCGCGTCTACCAATGAACAAATGCATTGGAAATGTATTTACGACAGGGTGTGTAGTGTAGTCATGCAATGATGTAAAATGACCACTGTTATCGAACAATTGTTTATCTGATCTCTCTCACTCTCTTCCTGTTTTTATTTCTCTCGTTTTCAGTTCTCTCTTTCCCTCCTTCTCTCTCTACATACTTCTCTATTGGTCTCTCGCCCGTTTCAACTGTCCACGTGATCCCTTGTCTTACTACTTTGCTTGTTTCTTCCCACGTTTTGCGATTAGATTTCGAATTGTCGTGAGCAATTCTCTTTTCTCGCATATGATATGACGCGCATGTCTGGCTCTCAGAGCTCCCACCCCTCTCTCCCTCTCTCCCTCTCTCCCTCTCTCCCCTCTCTCCCTCTCTCCCTCTCTCCCTCTCTCCCTCTCTCCCTCTCTTCACGAGACCCTTCCCAATGAAATCTAGGCAGAAATGAGTGGGCATCGTCCCGACTCTCACGATACTACTATTTTTTTCACGTAGGAGTGTTGGGAAAAGAGGGAGAGAAAGAGAGTTCGGAAATGTGATAGAGTGGACAGATTCCGTTGTTATTTTCTGGATTGCACTATGATTTGATGATTGAAGATACGTCATACGTACCATCAATGACGTGAACCTAGAAACCAATGCTCTCTCTCTCTCTCTTTCTCGTTCTCTCTCTCTCTCTCTCTCTCTCTCTCTTTCTCTCAATTAATAGTGATTAGCCGATCATGCCATTAGAGAACACGGGAAACGTTCTCTTCCCGATTTGGGCATTTGGTATTCAGTCTGTGAGTGAGATTCCGAAGCGAACAGCCACTGACTGAAACAATCAGTAGTCGAGTAGATCAGTGGAATGACCGTTTCACGGTTGTTGTTATCACTATCACACATGCGAGAACCGGAATCTCGGAGAAAGAGAGAGAGAGAGAGAGAGAGAGAGAGAGAGAGAGAGCAGACGGGTAGAGTAAGAGAGATGTTTCTGAGAAGTGATTGATTGGCCCGTGTTTCCTTTCACATGACGCGTGCCCTTGTTTTCGGGTCAACTTGAAAACGCACCCAATTACGCCAGCATTTCTCGCAAAAAGCTGAAAAGAGCATGAAAATCGACTACAGAAGCCTTAGTTCCAAGGCCTTTTGCACTCTTCAACCCCTTCTCTATTTTGCTTCTGCACAACAATCACATGTGTCTATTTCAAGTATTTCAATTTCACGTGGGTCGTGCGATTGAAACTGTCGAACGACCATTCCATGCATAACATAACTAACTACATAAACTAACTACACAGCCTGTCTCTCTTTCTTTCTTTCTCGCTCACCCATGTGCACTTGTGGAGTCAACAAAACAGGGGAGTGGCTAAGGAAGAGTAGAGTACGAGCGACTACGTAACAGTGGGGCGTATCACATAATCAGTACATCTCCTATACTAGTGAAGGTTGCGAATGAATCGAGAAACAACAAACAAACAAACAAACATACAAATACAATTTCAGAACCTTTTCCGCGCGGACCATGTCCTTTCATGGGACTATGTTGGAGTGGCAGGAACAATGGCCCTCACTGTATTCACGATTGTCGCCAATTTCATCACAGGTATTTTTTTTCACGTTCATAACAAGAAAAGCCATGTGTACCGTGCGGATCTTTGGCTTTGTACATTGTAATTGTGAGTTGTAGCGAAAGCTTAGCACGAAGTGATTTCAAAAAAAAGAAGCGAATAGTGAGAAAAGTCACTTCCTTCTTCGAAGATGTAGGCAAATGACAGAAGAAAGGAGACAAACAACGTCTTTCTAAATACAAACATCAACATGTCTAAACTCTAAACACAAACATCAACATTCTGTTTTCAGTGATTCTTCTGATGCGACATCGGCCAATGCAGAAGTCTATCTCGAACCTCTACGTACTATCATTATCCGTGGCAGATATGCTGATTGGACTCTTGGTCCTTGCAGTCTTGCTAGCACCCGCAGTCCAAACCAGGTGAGCAGGTAGTTGTTAGTAACAAAGAACAAATAATGTATTCGGAGTATCCTGAGAGATTGCCACATTCACATCATAATTCATTCCACAATGGCTGTGAGTGTGATTATGTAATGTGAACATTTCACTAATGAACGTTTTTTTCGTTCCTATTACATATACATTATGATGATATGTAGTTTGACGTAGATTGTGTGGGCGAATATAACTGTCGTCAGGTATCAACATATTTTGACGAATAATCTACATTGAAACTTGCTCGAGAAACTAATGTTGTAATCGGCAGCTACAATGATCATCTAACTACAAAGCAGATTTGTACAGGCGGTTTCGCGGCTTTCACGTGAGCTAAGAAGGGGATTGTATGGAAACCTCGTTTTTCTGAAATCCTGAGAAATTTTCATCTCAAAATAGTTTTAATTTGTGTTTACGTACCTCGTGACTCATATTATATAATGGATGTTGTGAATACAACTCGCCTACGGGGTTTAGCAGTTTATAGAGGAATTGGATGCCCACTCTCCCACACATTATCCCTAATCTGACGTCATCAGGAAGAGAAGAGGGGGGGGGGTGAGTTTCGGAAATCTCTCTCTCTCTCTCTCTCTCTCTCTCTCTCTCTCTCTCTCTCTCTCTCTCGAACTCACAGGACCCTCAAAGTATGATTGCGCTGCGCGAATAAGGAAATAGCCCCGAAAACTGCTGTCTACGAATCTCGAAATGTGTTTTCAAGGAAATTAACCATTTCCCTGCTAGGAAATCGTCTCCCGAGACAGTTTTTTTAATCAAATATAGAAGGTCGAGATACGCCATATATATGTCAAATGACATTCTACTCTTATGTACAACGTAATTGAGTCAGAAGGGTGAACTTTCTCTTTTTCTCTTGCGGAAAGCTACGTGGAATCTAAGTGGGCAGGAGAGAAAACAGTTTTTTTGTATGGCACACGTATTGTTTGTCAGCATTCATAATATTAGCCGGAAATAAAAACATTAGCATGATATAGCTAATCTGGTATCAAACAATCCTACACCTACAGTAAAGAATTGGGGTGACTTTTGGAAGCACAACAGTAGGCGAGGAAAATAGAACCCTTTTGCTGATGTGATAACTACACATCAATAATGATAGTTAAATCCATTATTAATTTTATTCTTTCTTTATCAGCCTGATTCCGACATATACATACAATGGTAGCATGATGATATCTGGTAGCACACACAATCCTACAGTGACAGGGGTTCCTTGGCTGGAACAGTGCGGCGCGAGTCCTGACTGTTCATGGTAGATGGGCGTGAACATCGCGAAGTGACCAGTTCCGGATGCGAGGCATGGTAGAAAATCTTGAAAGACTGCCGCCGTCGATGGTAGGGCTCTCAGAGGGTGAGAATGGGTTCACGGGAGGTAGTGGAATTCGGTAGAACAATTGCCCGCGAGAGGAATCGAACCAGCGACCGTTCACTCAGAAAGCTGTGACGCTATCCACTTGGCCAACCCGGCCCTATTAATTTTATATAAAAACCACATTTAATTTTAAAATACTAATTTTATTGCAGGCCTTCGTGGCTTCCATCCGGGTGGGCGTGCGATGCGTGGCAGTTGAGTGACATGGTATGGTTTGACATTTCCCTTTCATACGAACCATGAACTGTCTGTTTTTGTTTCTTGCGTAGAAATCAGACTCAACTTTTGCTGGCAAAAGACTCATAAAAATCTCAGAACGGCCGCTTACACTAAGAAAGTTTTTTTATTATAATCGAGTTTTTATACATAATAGAGTCTGACCTCGCCTTAATTGCATATCAGGTAATGTTACTTGACCAACACTGTTTCACTCAGGTGCTATCGACCATCTCCCTCTACTCCATCTGTGCCATCGCACTCGACAGAGTATGGAATCTGGTGAGAAGTAGTTAAGTAGTTTCGTTTTCGTACTCTTTAAATACTTCCGGATTTGCGATTAGTCGAAAACTATTTCACGTAATAATGTAAACACATGTAGTTTTAATCTATCGGGTGCAAAGTGTGTTTTCTTTCCGCAAAATCTGTGATCTTCGCACCTTCATTTGCCCTAATCCGGAATGACTTTTCGGAAATCCTGATAATCCACTCGCGGATGTTCTTTTTCGTCTGTCACTCTCTCGCTCTCGTTCTCTTTTTTTCTCTCAATCTCCATCTTCATATGTTTATCCTTTCCTATTCGAAAATTGGTGAGAACACAGTGTGCATAAACGCATGTACTTAACTGAGAGATTGACCTGTAATAAGCACTTCGTACGAAACTTAGTATTCTTTGCAAACGGGAAGCTCACATTCGCTCGTTCTCTGTGCTAGTAAACTCAGAGAAAACAATTGCCGTCTTGCCAACTTTCAATTACCACACGAAATTCGCAATTGCTCCGTCTGAGTTCGCACGTCCTGTGTTGAGTAATCGAAGGGGGAAAGATGGAATAGCATAATTGGCGCACTCTCAGAAGTGCTTCTTTCTCCGATTCTTCAGACGAGATATCGCCCTTCTCATTTCTCCCCCTCCTTATTATCTTCTTCCGTTCCACACGAAAAACGGATAATGAGTGCGGGGGACAAAACGACGAAGAGCACACAAACACTTCCCGGAAAAGCCATGCAATACTTGCAATTGAGAGAGAGAGAGAGATCTTCTTCTGGCTCACTCAATGAAGGCTTTCCTCCTCGTGATGGGTGCGATCTGTGCTTGTCAGCACAACACACAACCCACAAAACTCTCATCAGCATGGAAACAAAACCACAAGAAAGCCCACACAATTTTCATAACTAGTAGGAAGATAATCTCTGTTCAATATGTTCAGTTCATTTGTATAGCTTATTTATGAAGTGGTTGACGTTGCAGGAGAAGCCACTTCGGGTGTTCAAGCGCAGTCGTCGGATCGCGCGCCACGTCATCGTCGGCATCTGGCTGCTGCCCCTCGCCATCTGGACGCCATTCTACTACTGGAGCGTCGAGAACGGCGTTAACGCCGCCCGTACGTTTGTGCTAATACGTTTCGCTTGAACTCATTTACGATACGTTTCAATGTCTGTTTGCAGCCACAGACTCGTTCCTTCCCCCTTCCCCCCTTTCCCACCACGGCCTGGTTGCGTGCCGCACCCGATTCCGGGGCCTCCTCGCCCTCCCAGCTGTCTCCGTCATTGTACTATACATACCCGCTATCGCACTGGTTCGTGTTTTTATTGAGTCGTAACTGATTGTTGGATATTAGGAATATATGGCGATGTCGAACAATCAGATACCTGCTCTTGGTTCTGGTCGTTTGTAATAGGTGGTCATGTTATGTTCCCTTCAGATCGCGATGTTCGTGCGTATCTCTGTGGTGGTGCACGGTCATCTCTCGTTCCTCCGGAAGCACAGCAACCATCCACTGTCCACGCCCCTCCTACAGGAGAGGAGTATGTCCGTCAAGGGTTCGTCATCTCTCTCTCTCTCTCTCTCTCTCTCTCTCTCTCTCTCTCTCTGTGTCTTCTCTCTCTATTTGGCTAAACGGCTAAACTGACAGACAGATCATGAGGATGTGAGGTTGAGGATAGTATACTCAGGTTCCGTATGTTCCAAGGACTCGATGAATCTGCGCACGCCCGAACTGGCAAAGAAGTACAGCGACGCGAGTATCAAAGAGGGCAATGGTGAGTGAAGACACGTGTGCTTTCTGGTAGTACTGTAGTAGAGCCATCCAGTGATATGAGTGATATATGCCGCCCAGAGGCGCACTTGCACATTGCGATTTATCGTGTCTATGAGAAGATCGTAATACACTTATTGTATTGTACAGGTTTCTCGCGCTCCCCGCGGTGTCAGTCACCCCGAGGGAGACTGGAGAGACAGCTCGCGCCTCTCTCGGAGGAGAGAAGCAGCGGACGGAGTGTCGCCGCCAGCGAGGCAGTCAGGAGGAGCGACAACGTGGGTGGTCCCCCCCCTCTCTCTCTCTCATCTCACCTTCCCTCTCTTCAGGACTCCCCTCCACCCCGCAAGACTAGTGTTGTCACTCGCAAGGACAGTGGACTGACAAGAACTGGGACTTATGTGGGTGATCAAAGCACAAAACACAATTTCAATGCTGTTTCAGAGGAACAACTCATCCGCTGGTCCCGCCATGTCTCGCAAGCGATCCATCTCGAGGAAACTCTCCACACTGTCAAGGTAGTTATGATATAAGTAATCGATAAAATATTGATTGATTGATTTTACAGGAACGGAAGCCGGCGCTTCTCTGTGATCGCGATCCCCTCGAATCTGGCCGATCTGCTGCAGAGAGAGGGCGTGTCGCAGAGGGTCAAGGTGAGTCCGGGTCTCGCCACGATTGTTTTCTGTTTTGAATGACTGCATGCAACATGTAGATAAGCAGATACATCAACTCGAGATATGCTTGGGTCCCGCAACGATCTGCTTGCAGGTGCGCGCTGCCAAGGCGGTGGCGCTGATTCTTCTCTGCTTCTTGCTCTGTTGGGTGCCCTTTCTGATACTCTGGCCTATCAAGGTGTACTGTAGGTGAGTAAAATATGCATTATTTCTTTATGTATTCTCGATGCACGTGAATTGCTAATGCATGGTTTATCGATATTGAACCCTTTTGACTGGAATGTTTGATTATAGTAGTAGTTATTTTAACGTTTCTTTTGTGCAATGTTTAGGATAGTTGCATCAGAGTTAGGAATTGGCGATGTTTCTTTTGAACTCACGCAAACTCAATTATTACTTCCTCATCTTCTCTCACAACTCATTTCCAACGGCATCAAGGTCCAGTCTCGAAAATGCAGAAAACAGTTTGGCAGACAGCGGAAACACCAATTCGACGAAGAAGAAAATGTAGGGGCAGTAAACACTCCGAGGGATGAGACGGAGAGAGAGAGAGAGAGAGAGAGAGAGAGAGAGAGAGGGATGGAGAGAGAGAGAGAGAGAGAGAGAGAGAAAGAGAGAGATGACATACCGCGGCGCACACATGCATGCATTAGTGCCCCCCCCCAGACCCCCTAGACGGAAGTGAACGAGATCTGTGGACTAAGGACCAAGGAACATCGATGAACCAACTACATTCCCTGAAATTATTCGAATAATCAACATAGATTGACATTCTGTGTGATGGATCTTCTATACAAATGGAACACCAATAAAACATAACACAGCGGTCCAATTCGAGATCGAGATACAAACTCTAATACCAAATGATTGCAGCGACTGCGTGTCGGATTCACTCTACGTCGTTTCTCTGTGGCTGAATCTCTTTTGCTCGGCTCTCAACCCTCTCCTCTACACCCTCTCTTCGCCCCGCGTTCGAAACGCCATCCGCACATACTGCCGGTGCGTCCCACCACGATCGTTTCATTATTGATTGATGACATCTTGTGTGAAGTTCCAACTGTTTCTTTGCAGTGTGCAGTCACAGCGCAGACGCGAGAAGACGAGCAACGTGTACCGTAACCCAGCAGTAGTATGATGTGCAGGCAGTCATTCCGATCTTCCATCACCCTTCACTCAACTTTGGATCTTCTAGGCGTTCATTTATCCGTTGTTGTTTAGTTGTGCATCTGACTCGTTGCTCATGAATGCTCTCCAGATGATCTCACTGATTATAGTCATCACATAACACGATCTGTTCACGGGTTGGCATAAATATTTATTGACATAAACTCTTATTTGGCAAAACTAATAACAATTCGAACGTCAATAAATGATACATAATCGACAACATTTGAAAAACGTAACGAAACAACTTGTACACAAATCGAATGCTAGTTTTCCGATTGCTTGACTAGTTCCCGTCATGAGACACACTGAACAGTCTACGCCTATATCAAAAGATCCGAGTAAAAGAGGAGAGAGGGAGCCTTCGACCATGACTGCTTCACCATTCTACGAACATTTGCAGACATGCGACGGATCTTGGAAATTAAATTTATAAATGCCAGTACAACAAGTTCTCTGTGGTGAGGGTGTAAACTCTGTCCGGAATTGGGCGTGTCATCAGTATTTCGCAATAGTTTTTTTTCTCGCTCAGTGTTAATAGTGTCCACTCGATATTCGATTGATCGAAACAAGAAAGACACAATGTATGGAACACGTGACGTAACCACGTAACTCACCACATTCTTCAATACGTTCATTGGAACGAGTACGATTTGAACAATACTGCTCACATTCAGTATTGTAGCAAATTTTGAACGAAACTGATTGAATAGAGAAAAGAAAAAGAGGATGTGAACACTGCTATCACTCACATTCAGTTAGCAGAAATAATTCAGAAAACAACAATAACAAGAACAGAGATACAGAGAAATCACACCCGAGTTTCAGAAAAACGTTTTATTCGCTTTGCATTCTCTCATCGATACTCTCGGTGATTGTAAAACATTTTACAAAATATATAAATAGGTAGGCGCGTATGGTACAGCGGTGTTTGATCGATAAAACAAGGTGAAACGTATAGTGATAAAGTAATGGGAACACCTGAAACGGTTCGTATTCTCTCTTTCTCATTCATAGCAACTAGGACACTACGTAGTTAGGACTGCGGGGTAAAAGGGTTAGAAATTCTATTGTGTGAGCACTGGGAAACTAGAAAAAAGGTGGAAAAATAAAATAGAAATACATCGACGCCTATTCACAAATCACAGATCACTCTCCACTCCTTCACGGCACGGATCTGAAACACACAAATATGAAGGGGCGTGACCAAAGGGGGCGGAGCATCGCCACTCACATTGAGTTTCCGGCGTCGTAGGTGAACTTTTGCGTGACTCCCATAGAGAACTCGCTATCTTTGAGCTGTTCCGGCTGTTGTTGCTGCAGGCGATTGGCTGAAACGATAAAATGTACATACAGTATGCAAATGCCATCTACAGTATCCAAAATTCAAGGTACAGTAACCGACCGGCTGCCTGGGCGGCCATCTGCGCCCTCCACTGCTCCAGCTCGACCTGCTTGCGCTGGTACTCCTCGTCCTCAGCCGCCACCATCTTCTCGTACACCTGGGAGGGGGCGGGGTGAGAGGGGGCGGGATCAGAGGGGCGGGGCGTGCGTGACTCACCTCGTACTCGACGTGTACGCCGTCCCTCCACTCCGTCTCCTGGCAGGCCGAGGGCTCGTCCAGGTAGGTGTAGACAGTGGGCAGAGAGGTACCGAAGCGGATAGACGAGACCTGCAAATGCATACATTTAAAATGGGTTCATTCTCTGCTAACAATACCAAGTGAGATAAAATGTGAAAATTCAGTCAATGCAAATCTATACAGATACAAAAATGTAAGTGTGAGTGAGATAGAGAGAGAAGGAGAGATAAAAAGAGACAAACACCCCCCCCCCCCTCTGCCCACCTGTCGTCTCATCCTCCTCTCCCTCCTCTCGGCTGGCGGATGAATGATAGATGACGTCGACGGCATCTGCTGGTCGTCCACGTCTTCGAACACCGGGTGGTACTGGAACATCCACATACCGTAACCAGAAACTACCGTATATAAAATAACAGTAACCCAAAACTCGTAGGAGCCATGAAATATCGTATCAAAGCACAGTAACCCATATATCCAAAGTACGGTATGGCGTACCGTCTCGCTCATAGCCTCCATGAGTGCGGGGAGGTCTTCCTCTGCGACCAGGGAGATGAGAGAGTGGCGCACTGCCACCGGGTTGCCGTCACCCGCGAGGAGACCCTGAAGGAGAAGAAGATCTCTCTCCCTCCCTCTCTCTATCTCTCCCTCTCTCTCTCTCTCCCCCTACCGAGCTCATTCCGTGCAGGGATGGCCTGAGTAGCGTCTCTTCCTCGTCACTCGTGGCGACGTCAGAGTCCTAAACACAAATCGATGAAATAATATTTGTATATGTGTTCGTGCACTGCAAACCAATCGATAGCATGCAAGCGAAAGAAAAACAAGCAAAAAGGAAGAAAAGCATGCACACCTCATCCGAGTCGTCAAAAATCGACTTGTACTCTTCCTCCACGGCAGCCGCGGTGGGCGGGGCTTCGAGAGGCGTAGCCTCCTCCTGCTCCTTCTCCTCTTCTCTCTGCTTCTTCTCTTCGGGCTTATCTTGGGATGTGGTGGGTTCGGCATCCACAGTCTCAGGCTGCTCCTCCACTGTCTGCTCCTTCTCCTCCTCCGCAACCTCCGGAATCTCCGGGATCTCCTCCTTCTCCTCCTCCACTTCCGCCACGTTCTCCTCTTCAATCACTTCGGGTTCCGAGTCGAGTTCGACTCCGACTTCAGACGACGCGACGACGTCGTAGATACACTCGTCGTCCACATATCGCACGTCCACCACCTCCTCGGCCTTCTGCACCTCCTCCTCCTCCACCACGTCGGCGTTCATCTCCACGACAGTCGTGACGACCTTCTGCTCCTCCACCTCCTTCTCCTCAGCAGCCTAAAGGTTAGGTCAGGGATGCACACACCACACACACTGTGAATAAGGAAAGAGGGATGCAGGAAACTCAAACTCAGAGTGTGAAAAAGGTGGAAAGAGTGGTTGGGATAGAGTGGCAATCAATCAATCGATAAATCCCTATACGCACGTTGTCCCTCATCTCGGTGGCGTCGTCTCCGTATGGCTTCTCTTCTGCCTTCTGCTGCTCGAGGAACATGGCAGTGAGTGACTTGCGGGGAGACTCCGTCTTCGCCTCAATACAACATTGTTGGCTTCCATCCTGTGACACAGACAAAATATCCTAATGATGCAGTGGTCATCTGATATCTCACGTATCGGAAAGTCAATAGATTTGACAAGGACTACATATGCAGACATTCGGTCTGGTGGAAAGGATAGAAACTGCCGCGACTTTTCAAAACACTACTTCTTTTGATTTTCTCGTGATATGTTTTCATATTCACCTCCTGCCTTCCATGCGGGGGCGGCGGGGGCGGGGTGTCGATGACAGGAGTGGGTTCTTCAAAGGCCGGCGGAGGAGGCGCCGGACGCTTCGGAATCTCCGAACGGATAGACGGCTCGTCATCTGAAATTGAGTCGTATTGGTCTCCTTCTTTTAATGTATTCTTATTAGATGTATTTTGGCATGCAGTCCAATCGCAGGCATTTTGGACTCTCGAATTTGTAATATCTTATATTGAAACTTGTATTTACATGTTCGGAGGGCGGAGCTGACCCATTTGAACTGGAACTGTGGACGGTAGGGCGTCGAGCCAGCGTCGCGTGTCATACACGCCATCTAATCGATACGCCAATCAATACGAGCTAATCGATAAGCGCGACATCCGGTGGGGGCTATCAATCAATCACGTCAGATAGAGTGAATCATAACGAATAACGACACGAGAAGTGAATAATAGTAATGTCACACCTGACAATCGCGGGATAGAAAGCGAATAATCTGATATAGAGATTGATAAATGACAAGACTGATAATGGAATTAGGAGAAAATCCGTGACAGCTTGCAAACTGCAAGCTATCAGAGAAGGAAACGAACGACATTATGCTAGTAAATCCTCGCGCGAAAATCTCGGCTTTCTAGTATTTTGACTATAGATCGGGGAGAGATAAGTGCAGTCCGAGTGAGCCAAGATAACCGCGTTGAAACGCTTATCTCACTTCTCTATACGTTTTATGAATATGGAAAGAGAGCGGTACGGATCGAAACTACAAAAGCGCCGATCGCTGGGAGCAGAGTGATTTTATAATGGAGGTTTTATAATGGAGAACGGAAAGGCGTGATGTCACTGATAGAAAGCTATCAAATTCAAAATGCACTTTCACTGGTGGTTTGGCCCCGCAGCTACTGTTTATGCATCGAGTGAAAGGGAAAGGACGCCACAACCGGAAATACCGGCCGTCTAGCCCCAGAGTTGCATAACAACATATGCAAATCGCTGTTTCCAAAAACAGTAAGAAGCTGTTCAAACCGAGAGAAGGAAATAAAAGCTGTGCACAAAAAAACCGTTGACATTTCGACTGCCACAATCTCTCCTAATAAGCCTAATCCACTGCCGATTGGGGCGCCGTGATTTCGTTTCGAGTGATCAGTGAGTGATAACCGAAAACGGCACTGGCTGATAATTTTGCGACAATGGCGTGGAGAGGTGTGATATTGATAACTGCGTGCTCGCCTAGCCTTTCTGGCTGTGTCACGCTCTTTTTCAGCAGAGTTGCCGTAAAATAAAGTATGCGCACATAAAGATAAAAACGAGAGGGCGGCATAGCATAACATTCGGAAATTCCGCGACGCCCGAATTCGGGGAACATTGCTTATCTCCCAGAATATACGCGGTAGCCAGCCAGTTCCTCCAATCGTAATTGATATAATTTGATAATTGATAACAGATCTGGATGAATCGATAAATCGACCGATCAAACACAGTGGCAGAAAATCCGAGCAGTGGGTGTGGTTTTCTATGCGAAATGGAATCATAATCGAGTGGCGGATGAGAGAGGGGCGAGAGAGCGCGAGAAAGGGAGAGACACCAGAGAGACACGGTTACAAAACAGAGTCGGCAGCCGATCGCGAATAGTGGAAACTTGTTGGGAGGATGCTGCGCTGCGCACGGATGCAAATCGCCCTCGAATTGAAAAGCAAACAGATGGTAAGGACACGAAATGAAGTGCGGGCACTCATAACCAAAGAGCATTCGGGAATCCCCGATCAGCTGTTTCAATCAGCTGTAAGTCAGCTGATCGGATCAATGAAGTGCGCGGGATGGGAGGGGGATGTGGTTGCAATAAATCTCTCGGCGGTGGTGACAGCCGCTGTTCCCATTGCGGGTCGGTGTCAGTTTAGCCGCACCTGTCGAGGGTGGAGAGAATGGCGAAAGAGCGTGTGGGGCGAGAGAGCGCAGACGAGAGAGCACCCCCATCATACACCCTCATTACCATTTGTTTGTGTGCGCGAAAGCCACTCGCCGGGCAGGTGAACCGATCGTTATTATGACAACTATTACGCGGGTCATTACGCGCCCCCGTCAGAAACTAGAACGCGCAACTGACGCAAGCAGGAAGATGGAGAGCCATAAAATAGCCCCATGGATCCGTTGGATCAAGATGAAATCTTGTCATCAAGTGCGCCTCTTGAAACGAGTCTCAGGCGGATATGGGGATAGGGATGAGCAAAAACAAACGAGGAACCAATCAATAAATCGATAATCAGCTGATGGTGAACGAGAGAGTGGGGTGGTACGATGTGTTTCTCTTGTGCGCGCAATCGAACCGACTCATCTAGTGTAGATTGGATCATAGATTATGTGGTGTGTGCAAGTGTACATGGTACAAGGAAGGATGGGATATGATCATGCGCAGTGAACTGAAGAATACCGACAGACTACCAAAAGAGAGAAGCTACGAAAAACGGTTCAAAGCAGAACACTTCAAGGAGCAGTTGTCGGTACAGTAGCCACTGTGTGAATCAGCGATGGTAGATAGTGGGAGGGTGAGTGAATTGTGAACGAACCAAACACCCAAGTGAACGACTTTTTTTACAGGAGAGAGAGAGAGAAAGAGAGAGAGAGGGGATTGAGAGGGGGAGAGTCGAACAAAAACGCTCGCTTTCTCTTCTACATGGTATTAGCGTAGCACGTGTGGGGTGTAGTGAAACGAGATAGGCTGTAAAATAAACACAGACACGAGACTTTCGGGGCAACCTTTCGAGAGACAATGCACAATAGCTTCATGTGACACCGTCTCTCTCTCTCTCTCTCTCTCTCTCTCTCTCTCTCGCTATACCTCGACCGCGATTCTCGATCGCTAATTCCATAATTCGATTATGCAGAACAGAAAGTCACATGGTTTTGAACCAGTAAGCATACAGGTAAACAGATAAAGACGGAGAGAGATGGGCGGCGGATGAAAAGAGACGAGAGGAGGGGAGGAATTGATGCGGATACAATAGTCATGCAATCGGAAACCGAATGACCTTCAGTGTATGAATAAAGAGAGGATAGGGGCATGTGACTTGGACGGGAGACAAGAGTGACTACTGCTAACCTCTGAGCATCGAGCACGTCACTCCCAGTCAACGTTTATGACACATAAAACGGTCATTGCGTGCGACCACAACAGATTATGCGGTGTGCACACTTTACACCTGTGGTGTGGAGGTGTCATCAAATGAGGTTCGCACCTGTCCACGGTAGCTTATGTACCCTACCAAGAGTCAACAGCTTATATAATTACCTGCCCTTATCACGCTGATTTTTGTGCGGTTAGAAAGAGAGGTCACGCGATTTTCACTTCACTAGAAGTGAACACGCGTAGTTTGCTAGTTCAAGCCTGCCTGACATGTTCATTTCATTACACCATGATAATGATGATAAGAAGCGTCAAAGATTGAACAGTAGACGGTGATTCGACTTCGACAACAAAACTTGTCGCCTAGAAAATGAAGTCGCTCACATTCAGACTAGAAGCAAAGCAGACTAGTAGAACGAAAATCGCCACAATCTAGTCACTCATTCAGACAATTCTCGAGACTCGAGTGAGAAAACCGCGCAAGAACTTGTTTTCGCATACCAGTATGCGCGTAAGTATAGTATTAAAAAGTCTCAGCAGTTCCAGCCTACTCGGTTCCGTAATACAACCACAACACCAACGCATCATCTCAGAACTCCAAACTAGTCCGTTTCCGGAGGAAGCAGTTTTTGCAGCCGCAACCATCTGCGCAAAGACCGCAAATAATATATAATCGGCGCTACTTTTGGCGCGCAAATGTTGCATTGTCCATATAGGGACTGAGAACTGAGAGAGAGGGGGGAGAGAGACCAGCTGGAGGTCTATTTCAGTAACACTGCGAAAAAATAAATTGAAAAGTACACAAGCGCAGAGCAGAAAGAAGACACGTGATAAACCACTGCATAAACTGGGCGTTGAGTAGTTCTGCGCAGCGGTTTTCGCTCTCCCCGGACACAATTCATGACCCCAATCCTATCGGCCAATAGCCACCCCGCACTGCTTCCTTTCTGTCAGTTTGGCCGTGGCTAATCTACATGGTGTGTGTTTGCAGATGTCTTCGAGTGTCAACAACTGCCTTAACGGCTCGTGTGCCATCGGAACGGTCATTTTCTGGGGTGAGCCAGATAACATTGCTTTGATGTGTGTTATTTTGATTTAGTCATGCTCGCCGCAGGTCTCCTTGTCATATGCTTACTCGTTAGTCTCACCTGCTGTTTCTACCGCAAGTCCAAGAATCGCACTCCCACTCGCAGATATCAGGCAGTTCGAGTCAAGCTTGATCAAGACGTCTAACCTTCTCTACTGCCATAGTCTACCTCTATAAACGCATTCTGACCTCGTTTCTACAATACACTTTCGCATTGCAAGTTTTTGCGGATCGACTATAGAGGCTAATAGTTCTCTCACTCCCATTCCATCTATTCACAGTCACTCAGTCTGACAGTCAGAGGCTACTGTGAGAAATGCGCAGCAGCAAAAACTGGCAGGACTCGAAAGACGATTCTAAAAACGCGCGACAAATAGACCAGGGTCAGACCGTCATCTGACTCACTCCACTCTATTCAATGCGGATCTATTCACTTCTTTGATTTGCGGACACTCCCCCTCTACTATTTCTGACCAGTAAAAAAAGTAAGCGGCTTATAATCACACGCGGGCAGTTTGATAACTATATTTGAATCTGAGTTTGATAACTATACAAGTCAGTACGTAGAGGAGCGTACATCAAACATGAGTAGAAAATATTTTTTGATTTGATTTGATTTGATATCATGAGTTGTGATGTTTTGTGATCATTGGTTTTGTTAGAGCACGCGCCATTCTGGGTACAGATCAACAGTGCACTCACATCTGGTGTGATTTGTGTAGATGACACTGGGTGTGTTTCCCTGGGCGGAGACCGAGATGGAGACGACATTCGGGCGGGGAGCAGGAAGCGAAGAGGAAGAGGTGGTCTGCAAGTTCTATTACTTATTTATTCATACAATTTTATTTCGCTTTCGAAATAAAATTCTCCCGCGCTGTCTACTCGAATTTATACGAACGACCAACACGATTTGAGCCGTCCACGCATCGTATACTCCGATGAACGGCAGGCGCTGCTCACCTCACTCTTCACCGCCACGACGGAGGGGGCGAAGGGGGAGGGGGCATCCATGGAGGGGCGGGAGGACAGGGCCGACAGGGAAGACGGCAGCTGGGAGACCATCGACGGGGTCACCTGCAACACAGCCAATATTTGTAACAAATCTTTTTTTTACTTTTGAAACGAATCGAATCACTCTTAGACGTAGGTACAAAGTGACATAGACGTACGGTACAAAGTGACACATATTTCACACATTATCGACATGGTCTCGTTCAATTGCAAACACGACAATTTCCTCAACAATATCATGAGGTGGAACATAGTAGTAACAAAAGCAACAACTAAGAAACGCGCACTCACCTCTTCGTCGGGGTTGACGTCATACTCGCACACACTGGCCACACTCGAGCGCCTGGAGGAGTCACGGGAGTAGTCCCGCGGCGGCTCCTCCGGGTGGGGGGCCGCAGACGGGGCTGGAGCGGGCGCCTGTGCGGGCGCCTGCTTAGGCACAGACGGGGCCTGTGCGGGCACCGACGGTGTCTCCACCTCCCGGTACAGCGCCACGTGGTGTAGTTGCAGCTGCGGGATGGAGGCCTGGAAATCAACATCATTTTTTTCAAGAGAAAAGATAAACGTGTATCGAATTCCAGCCTACCTTCTCAATCTCGACGACCCTTCCAGTCACCTCGTGGTCCTGCTTCGGAGCATCTTCCGTACCGTATTTCTCCGTCTGAAAACGGACCATCACCTATCTGTCTACTCCTATCTCTCTCCTTTCCTTCCCTCTCTCTCCCTCTCTCTCTCTCTTTTTCTTTCTCTTTCTCTCTCTCTCTTTCTTTCTCTTTCTCTCTCTCTCTCTCTCCACCCACCTTGGTCTTATTGAAGCGCGAGAGCAGCTTCTGCATCTCCGTCATACCCGAAGCGTCTGAAATAGCAAAGTACAGTACTTTGACTACAGTATCTCAGTTCTCAGCTATAGATACCGTACCATTGGTGGGCACGACCGGTGGCTGGGGGCTGATCATGCGGGTGGGGCGTAGCTTGGGCACCTCGAGTCGGGAGGAGGGGAGAGCGGGGGAGACAGAGGGCGCAGCCTGCACTCGGTTCACCACAAAGGGGGCGGCAGCGGCAGAGACAGCCGGGGCGGCCGCAGCCGGCTCCAACGCCTCAAATGGGAACACTTTATATAAGGTTCAGAGAATTACAAATATGATGCGTTAGATCGAATGAAATGTTGAGCAAATTTATTAAAATCTCTATTGCTATATTCCCGCGAACCAGTGCGATCTTTGAGACCAGACCGACACCAGTGTGAATGGAGTAGCCCCTACCTTGTCCCTCTTGTCCCTGCTCGGCTTGGGTTCCTCCGGCGGGGGACTGGCATCCGAGGCGATCGACTCGCGCGAGAGAAGGGGAGGCGAGTGGCTGCAACCAGACATGCATAGTACATGACCATACATGTTCCAAGACATTGTCCTCCTTCGATCCCTCCGCAAGTAATATCTTGAATCGAGGGACACCTTTACCTTTACCGTTTACATGTTCCAACAAGCTTGGCTTTTTTCGTAGTACGAATAACAAAGCGCCACTGACCGTTCCCTGGCGCTGTGGGGATCGGGCGGGCTGGCGAATAGCTGCTCGGGGCGCTGTCGGGACTCGGTCTGCACTCGCTGCACTGCCTCCCTCTCCCTCCTCTCCTCCTGCCTCTTCTCATCCACGGGGGCGGGTGTGGCAAGAAGGGAAGGGGTGGATGAGGGCGACACAGCGCGCTCCATCGAACGGGCACGGTCTGGAAGCGCAAAAACTCTTCCTCTTCCTTCTTCTATTATCATAACGGTTTGCCAAATAGAAGAAGAGCCGAAAAAGGAAGAGAAGAGCAAGAGAATTGGAATGAGGCATGTAGCAATTTCTTTGTGAATACGTTTCAATTTTGAAGTATAAACAACCTCTTGACCCTTCGGAGCCAGCGATGGCAGTAATATTGTTGGATGTGGACCGACAGACAATCAGACAGACACACGCACGCGCACACTCACCCTTGTGTTCATCTCCTCCTCGTACCACCCTCGCTCGGTCAGACAAAGACGGCAGATCGAGGGCGCGGCGGCGCAGCGGAACTGAAATATAGAAACTCCACATCGCAGGGTTCACTTCAGAGCCTGATGGCTTCCATCCAAAAGAAAACCTCTTCTACGGTATGTCAAATTGTAATAGACGACGAGACGAATGAAGAAGAGAATAGGAAGATAGGAGCATTGGAATGAGGAATACAACACCTACCCCTGGTTGCCTCCTCTGCCCCCTCGCACTCGCTCGATCTACGCAGACGGCGCAACTGCCGAACAAACTCCGGCTCAGAACCAGCTGCAACCAGCATGATGAGCAATACACAAATTAATGAACAATATACAATAAAATAAAATACACAAATTGATGGGCATGGCTCTCCCCCCTCTCTCCTCTCTCTCTCCATCTCTCTCTCTCCCTCACCTCCCCCTCCCGGCACGTGCACCTCTCCCCCAGCCGACATGGTGGACCGAATGCTCGAGTCGAACAGGGAGACAGAGTCGTCCGAAGACTGGTTCAGAACGTCCAGGATCTACAACACAATACTATCGTCATCGTAACTTCTTGAAAGATTTCCAAGACATGAAACTATGGTTGACAGTACTCTACACTACTCTACTTTCACTATCACAGTGACAAAGTCTGCGGAAGTTTCTCCCGGACATGAAAATACAGCTCATAACAGGTACAGTAACCCACTTTTCCCGGCTTCTCATCCCTCTCCCTTCTCTGCTGTTCGATAGCAATCGAGCGACGCACAGGATAAACCTAAAACTCAAATGTCAACGTATGATTATTATGTTTTGTAGACAATTTAAAATGCATCGTGTGCAAATCAAACCAATAAACAGATGATACGAGTAGGAATTTCGCAAGATCGACAAAAACTGTTGAAAGCTCTCAAATAATGCAGCCCAGTTTATACAAATCACAAAAAAAGAAGAAATACACATAAAAACATCAACAACACAATCTACGTTGCATAACCAATTCAAACACCGACGCTTTACAGATAACTTTAATTTGTCCTCCAAAAGCAGATCAGATGAAACTCGTCACCTTCAACTCTCCGCTGCCGGCAATGTCGACGAAGCGATCGTCGTTGACGGAAGACGGCTGCGGGCGGTACTCCTCCACCTCATCGCGATCCTGCAAGGGGACCTCTCTCTCTCTCTCTCTCTCTCTCTCACTCTCTCTCTCACTCTCTCTCTCCCTCGGTCTCTCTCTGTCTCAGAGCAAGATAATGAGTGAGCGTCTTCTCCCACTCACCTTCTTCAGGATAGAAGTGGGCGTGGCTTGAGTGGGCGTGTCCATGTCCATGCTTTTCACCGCGAGTCGCAGTTGTCGTGGCGGGCTGGCGTCGTTGGGCAGAAGGGACAGTCGGTGGAGGGAGCGGTCCGAGGAGGGAGAACGGCGCTGAACAGAGACAGAAGTTCCCAGTTCCAACCCTCTCAATGTCAATTTTGTCACCTTCCTCTCCCAATAGACCCAATGGTCAATCTTGGTCTGATAACTGCGTAATATTACTAGTAAAAGAATCTAGACTTCCGATCCCACTCACCCTCATCTTGACCACCTCTCCCCCTGCTCCTCCGGCCGCCTCGAACCGTCTCTTCAGACTGTCCATGTCTGTCTCCTCGTCTCCCGCAGTCGGAGACAGCAGCTCGCGATGGATGGTGAACGGGCGGGACTAAAACTAGATTAGTGAACGTATCAGTTTTGACAGAAATTATTTCTCTATCGCAATAATGATGAAAACTACTCAAACATGAACACTATCACAATAATGATGAAAACTAATCAAACATGAACAATAAATATGGCTCGTAACGTTGTGACTACTAATACTAATCGGTGAAAAACAACCTTTTTTTAGTATTCCTCGCCTCTTTTTCCCCTAATTGTAAGACTGCATCCAGCATCCCTCACCTCTGATCCCCTGAGATCCCCCTGGCTCCTGCTGTGTCTTCGGGTGAGTGACTGGGTCGAGTGTTCGATCTGCTGCCGGGCAGCCGACGCGTGTCGATCCAGGGTTGAGTAGTTCCTGCTAGCAGATATGCTATGTCTCCACCTCAAACTGACTGCGACCAGTTCAGCACAGAGTGTTCGCTTTGATATTGTTTTCGAAACCTTGCCCCGCCTGTTATCACCCCGCCCACCTCTCCTCAGCCAGGTCGCTCATCGAGGGGCTCCTCTGCTTCTTCTCGCCCCGCTTTCCTCCCAGAGACGCGAACTTGGCCTTGAGACGCTCCACGATGCCCGGACCATACTCCAGGTCTGCAAGGGGACAGGGTAACAATCTTTCTCTCTCTCTCTCTCTCTCTCTCTCACTCGCCTTTTTTTGTCACTACACAATTTCTGATGTAATACGCTTCACGCAAAGTATTTAAGCCTGAAAAACCTATCCAACCAATCGGACGACATACTAGCTACGCGGCTACAAATATAATCCAATAACAAAATCCAAACAACACACCCCGCTGCATCATCTGTGTGGTAGCACAGAAGGACGCGGGCCGCTTCTTCTGCGTCTTCTGTCTGGCCTCTTCTCTCGGTTCGGCCAATCCTCCTTCTCCCACGTCAAACTCGGCGTCGTACATGGTCTTGGTGCGTCTGATGTTCATCCGCCCGCCCTTGCGCATAGTCACCGTCTCCTCCAGCCGGTCCAGCCGCTCCATCGACTTCCTCTCACTCCTCGTCTGGTATCGCCTGAGTGGGGAGGGAGAGGTGGCCGGGGACCAGACAGGGGACATGATGGGTGAGGTGACGGGCGAGGGGCACCCGAACCACGACGCCCTCTTGTTCTGGGGAGGCGCCGCGTGGAACACTGCGTCCAGCACCATGGAAGAGGGCTTCGACGTGTCCTCGGGTATCTGACTCAGCCCCGTGCGCATGGTCCGCACCAGCTGGCGGAGAGAGTGCGCGTCCATGCCCTCCAGATCCTCTTCGAACGAGCGGTCGATCGTCGAATCCAGCGAGTCATCCTCGTCATCGTCCCAATACCTCCCACTCCTTCGATCATTCCTGGCGAGGATACGGCGTTTGAGACTCGAGTCCGCTCGCGACAACCGCTTCTGCACCTGTGGAGGCGAGCAGATCGTGACAGGGGGAGGGTAGGCGACTTGTGCCATCGGAGGTGGCATCGCATGCATCGGTTGTTCGTAATACAGCTGCTGGGAGCCGTACATCGGCCGGGATACGTTCTGATAGATGGGAGGAAGCGCCTGCGGGCGACGGAACCTCAGTGGACTGGTGAGACCAGGGGGAATATGGTGCGGGGAGTGAGCGTACGGCAAATCGTACGGGTCATAGGGTCCCGGCGCGAAGTGCGGATACGGTAGAGGTTGGGGCGGCGGAGGGGAGTAGAAGTTGTGTGGTGGAGGAGGATGGGGATGGTGGTACATCTACAAAGACCGGAATATGGAACCGCGCAAATATACTACGAATATAGACGAGGAAGCGTTTTGGCTTCAGGCCTACAAGGGATGATTCACGATAGACTAAGACCAGTCAGGCACGGTCAATCGTCCATATGTCAACAAACCGCGCGTTAGAACAGAGAAAGAAGAAGAACAGAACATACACGATCAATCGGCTATCGCTATCACATAGGCGGATCGGATGATATAATGTTAGCCTGATAGCCGCTCGATCATTCATGATCCTATGCCTATACAAACAAAACACGCAGCCGTGATCTCTCTCACGGTGAATGACATATTTCTCAGCCGCCGCGCGAGAGAGGAGAGACTATGATATGCAAATAGAAAAGCATGAAAAGCATGAAACGACGACACTCATTTCTAGTCCAAACTCCAGACAGCCCCAGTCCGATTCGAACAGAAGTTTGGTAGTTTGGTTAAAACTGTTCACGGACAAAACGAAACATTCGGAATCGTTAAAAAAATATTCTTGAGGGGACAATGAATCTGGGGCAATGAGAGCATGGTTAGCCCGGAGGGCTTCGCGAGAGAGAAACACAAATAGATAAGCCTGCGTGATTAGTGATAGGGTGGGTATAATCCCGTGAAAATGTCAAGGTCGAGTATCTGCGAGTTTCAAACAATTCGAGTTTTTGTGGATCGCTGAACCGAAATGCGAATTTTATACAGTGACGAATAGTATAGCAGATGGAGCATTGTCAGAATTAAGCAGCTTGAGCGTCTGATAACAAATCAATGGGTATCAATGATCGAGTATCCGGCTCTCAATGGCTACCCTTCACCGCAATCGCGCCTGTTTGTACAGTATCAGTCAGGTGTCAAGCGCGTTCGGAGGGGAAGAGGAGAGAAAGCGAGAGAGAGAGAGAGAGAGAGAGAGAGAGAGAGAGAGAGAGAGTGCAAGACAGATATACAGTGTTTGATGGGAAGAAATCTCGGCGCGAGCTAGTGAGGCGAGAGGGTGATATCAGAGGTGGATAGGCGGGTGTTCCATGTCTTTTAGCACATCCGCCACTCGCTTGCCGCAGCCGGTTCTTTCGAGATGGAGAAAAGACACTGGCAGTAGTGGGTGTAGTGTTACGGGAAAGGCAATCACCCGGCGACATCTCTTGACAAATACAGTGACCGAAAGCACATTCACACCCTCGCAGTGTACAGTAGAACAGCCTGTTCCGCAAACGGTGTCAAATTGTACAATCTCTCGTTGTAACAATTCGTCATTATATGATAACTGATAACATTTCGTTCTCTCCCTCCCTTCCTTTCTCTACTTATCCTTGCTCCTCCTCCTCCTTCCTTTTTCTCTCTCTCTCTCTCTCTCTCTCTCTCTCCCTTCCTTCCACTCACCGCTGCCGCTGCCGACGCTGACAGTCTCCTCGCTCCTCTCATCCTCTTCTCCGTCGCTGCGCATCGTCGAATGAACAGTCTCCATGCGTGTAGCTGGAGGCGCTTCGCGGCGGGACCCGGCCGGCACTCGAACAGGCGCTTCGTGCTGGGACCCCGACGTCACTCGGATGGGAGATAGCGACAGAGAGGACTGGCGCGTGGCAGAGTGCACCACTGAAAACGATAAATCCATCAACACGTCATTGGTAAATAGAGGAGAGGACACGAAGGAATATGCAATTGGCTCTCATCTCACTCTCATACACACACCTACGCAGATGTGTCCGATGTGTCCAGAATATGTATAATTGCGTGCGAACAGGTTTCGAGCGAGAGACTGTGGGACGGTTTCTCGCCTCACAGCAGTCAAAAAGTTGCGCATGTTCTGATCCTAGTTTTCTCGAGTGCGTCATAGCGTTTGAATATAAAAAAAATACACTTGATTTCTTTCCGATTACAACGCAAACACTACCTCTGTAGATGACATAGTACTTCCGGACCATGTCGGGATCGGGGTGGATAAATATCTGATCATAGGACATGGCCCTTAACGGACGATACCAGCCGTCAGACATTACGAATATGCAAATTCGAGCTTCCGGTCACTAGCAGCGTAATAAGAGCGCGTAAAACTAGCGCATAAAATCCTTGCGATCGCGTTTCTACTTACAAGATCAAACTTCGAGATTTGGGTCGGCGACCGAGACTCATTCGAGAGACTGGAGCACAGATTCCACAAAGCGATTGCACAATTCGACTAGCGGATGGACGAAACGCGTTATGTAACCAAGGAATAGCATGATTCAAAAAAACGGATATGTAATAGGAATTGGTTCGATATTAAAACACACAACATACAAGGACGTGTCAATAACGCGCGTCAAAATTACAAATCGGTCAGACGACAAAATGTGACGGTGAGATGATGTGAAAAGTTGGACGAAAATTTAGAGAGACTACATGAACTAACGATGAGCGTGGAATTCTGTAGATACGAATTCACGATTAAAATTGAGCTGATCAATAAATCCATGTGAGAACACCTACTCAATCTCTCGAGTGATGGGATTATAGTACACACCTATCAGCAAACACCTGTGCGCTGCGCTCTCTCCCATCCACACACTCTCTCGCGCACATGTGATGTTTCAAAAATTGGGTCAAACAGTGTGTTAGCCACTCTTGAACCGATTCGTGTTTGATTCTCTCGCTTTTGCATGCTCTATCTCGCCTCTCTCGCCTGACCTTTTAGGGCTAATCGGAAATGGAAATGGATGCAGTATCAAAAGTGTGCCAAACACACGCCGCGGGACCACATTCAATACAATATATAATTCGTAATAGACGCAATCAATAGAGGATATTCGAGCGCCGCCGGCTGGGGAAGCTCGCAGCAGCGATAAGAATTGTTCCATAGCATATCAGCTGAGAGTGATAGTGACTGTGATAAGTGATAGCGAGGCGCCAGGCCAGGCGGGCCATTCGAGTGATTGCAGGGGGACAACAGCAGGGCGTGGCCAGATTCCAGAGTGAGTGAGTTTATGACAGTAGATAAAGATACGAAACAAAAAGAATAGGTTTCAGGGTGGTTTCTAAATGGGAGATGAGACAACTCGTAAAACGATCATAAATATTCACAAAAGCGCGAGATTTTTTTCCTGTCCTCTCCAACCAGTGATATTTCAAATTTGATTATCATATGATTCAGTGTCCTCACAAACATCAGCACAATTCTTGCACAATCAGAACATGAAAGTTGTGTAAACCACCCATTTTCTTCCTTTTCTCAATCAACTTGCAGGTTGGATGCATACTCTGTCGCATGATCATACGATCACACCCAGAATGGGAAACGCGAGAGGAATGAGGGGAACGTACCCTTGTTGGCCCTCTCGAGTGAGTGGTACGAGTGGATGGCGTGGTGGGCGGGAGGCGGAGGGTGCGACACAGAGGAGGGCAGCTGCAAGGGGAAGAAGTGTGCACGGACGACACTTATTCATTGAGACTCATATAAGGACTATTTCAAAATATGGCAGTGATATGGGAAAATGAAAGAGAGGGAGAGAGAGATCTGCCTCATCCACCCACCCCTAGTGTCTTCTCCCTGGCTGCTCCTGCTCCTACCACCGGCTGTCGACGAAACAGACGCCGACCGTCATTCTCAACACAATCAATCAATAAATAAATAAATGAACCAAGCCCTCAGGCACACTGTAGCAGATAGGTACATGTAAATGTATAGTTAAAAGTACCACAAAATATAATATCAAATAGTGAAGTACCTTGAAGAATGGGTTGTCGCGTACGGAGACGATCGTCTCTTCCTCCGCCATCGAAAACAAGTTAAAATATGTTTATGGGATTTTCACAAAATGTCGTTTCGCTGCTCGAGTCGTTCGGCGGTCTGGAATGAACGAATATAAAAAATAAACAAAATAAATCACGCAAAAAGACATACGAATTCGAAGAGGACGAGGTAATTTATTATCGGAATTGGATGGCTCTCCATCCCACGATAGGCTATGCGGATAAAAGCTATATCAATCTGAGGCAAAAGGTATGGATAGAGATAGGAAAAAAAATCGAGATAGAGAAGTTCATTGGTTACGAAACATCTTAAAATATGGTGTTATCTTAGTAGCTAATGCTACTAATCTACAATTTAGAAACGAAGCGATAGGAGATGAGAGTGAACCATGATACTATCAGAATTACTCAGTAGAGAGAGGCTGAGTAGAGATTCGGAGATAAACACAATACTGATAATAACAATTACAAAATCTGCACGATAAAGCGACAGCGACATGTCAATTGCAGACAATAAGAAGTGTGCATGTGTTGGACTTGCAATTGGAACATGTGCGCGAGGAGACGAGAGGATGAGCCCCCGCTATGCTCGAGAGCCGAACGCGCAGACGACAAGCAGACAAGCTGTGCGAAATTTGCAAATCCAAATGGCAAACAAAACAATGGAGTGATGGAAGAGAGAGTGAGTGACAACGCACATCACTTCACTCCCACAGAGTGCGAGACGACAACAAATCAGTGAAGTCAAAAGCGGGGTAGACTACAAGACAAAACCTGGTACGTAGAACAACTGAAAGAAAAACTGTGAAAAAAAACGAAGTAGTTATTGAATCACGACGACTTATCCTTTTCACAGCGTAGATATCCGTATTTAGGCAACATGTACAGTCTATTTCAACACATCTTCGTCAGTCAGTCAGCCGAAGCAGATTACGAATGCAAAAAGGGAGAGAAGACAGAAGAAGAGTGGTGGCGAAAGGCACTTCATAAGAGACAAATGAGTCACACATGCACAATGCAGCTGGCTGGACAAAGGAAACGTGTCAACAGATTATGACCTCAGATTCGCAGAATGAGAAAATTGCGTGAAAGTAAGCAGGAAACAGGAGACTGTCGTTGGAATAACAAATAACACGCACACGCAGTGAAACCAGCGTGGAGAGAAGCGCGAAACACAGAGTGGCATTGGAATGAGCAGATAGACAGGACAAGCGAGCCAGCCCATTCAATTTTATGGGGTTTGAATAGAAGAATTGGACACCTACTGGATCCGCGCCAAAGAAGGAGAGAGAGAGAGAGAGAGAGAGAGAGGGGGGGGGATGGGAGAAAAGAACCGTTAGGACTGACATTGTCTTCAGTCCGTTAGCGTGAGTCCGGAAACTGCAGTAATATAATAACCCCGAGGCATATAATAATCGAATGGCGTGCTTGCAAGGGTGAGTGGAACAAAAGCCCTCCACCTTTCGTCCCCAAGGAGTGGTCGCAGTGAGAGGGAGGCAGCATATTTGGAGACCTCCTCTGTGCTCTCTCCCTCCGCACACTCTCTTGTCCTATCTCCTCTGCGCACTCATAATAAGCCGCGCTCACTAACCAGCGTCTGCTGAGTTCACACACAGGTATATGCGGCATATATGAACAAACAAAGACGACAGCCGGCTGACAACCTGTGATCAGCAGGTAATCACAGATAAGAGGTGCATATCGATCCATTAATCGATTGATTGATCACGTCAGAGTGAGCAGAGAAGCGGAAAGAATATGCGAACACGTCTTGACTCGTTGAAAGGCGCGCGCAGAGAAGAGCGAAATAGCGTTGATTTGGAAGAGAAACAGTGGCTGGAGGGAAACTGGTAGTGACTATTCACGACCTCGACATGAATAGGGAACATCAAGGAGTTGCCAAGAAGTTATATTATATAAACACACATTCTAGTTCAGAACACGCAAAGCAAATACAACAGAGCTCAGAAAGATAATAAAAAAAATAGGCGCGAAATCACCTTGCGAGTGACCGGAAAGCGCGGCAGAGAAACAGAGTGCGTGAGGGGCAGACACGCAGGGGGAGGGGTTTTCAGTGAGGGAGTGAAGAGAAAGAGGTATCTTTGTGAATCTTTGTGTTCTTTAAGGGACCACCTTTAAGAAAGCAGATCGATAACCGAACAGGAAGTGCGATGTCTCTTTTTCACACTTCTTTTGGGTTTGAAAGGGAGAGCGGATGTATAGAGAGACAGTGAGTGAGTGAATGAGAGAGGGGGGGGGGTGAGAAAGGGAGGACATTCACACTTCGAAACTCAAACACATGTGTGGACAGATGGCCTGTGCAGACGACTGTTGCACTGGTCAGCTGCAATGCCTCCGCTTTACAGTAATAAAATGTGACAGTGATTTTACAACGAGTCCTCTTTTGCAGGAGAATGAGACGTATTAATTCGGAATAGTAGAGTAATCAACGATTAAGATGTTTCATAAATATTATTTAATGAAAATCTTTAAAACGTTTGGTATTTGAAACAGTGAGAACTCGGATGAGAAAAATCATCCGTGCCGAATAAGGAAAGTGTGATTCACACTGCAAAGTGAAATAAAAGCGGGAATAAAACCGGGAGGACCCTTCTCAGTGTTTGATTTGGCGAGTTCCGATCCCGCAATAGGACTCTAACCAAACACACCTCGATCAATTCGCAAAACAAAGTGCAACCATAACCTAGACCAAGAACAACACACGATAGGGTAACACTCAACTATCAGATAATCAGGGAGCAAAGTGATATAACTGATCGTTGCTGATAAACACAGCTTCATCTGAAAAAAATGAGTCAAAGGAGAAGCTTGGAAGCTTGGCAGATCAGTGATCAAGTGTGGATGGTTGTGGAGTGAACACGTAGTCTCATGCGCTCCTCTCAATGGAGAGCTTGCCGGTCGGTATTCCAGTTGAATAGAGGTTCGCACTGTTTTTGTGTCTCGCCTCTTTCCGACCGACACTCGCTTCCGGCTCACTGCTGAGCCGCCGCCGCCAGAGAGACTCACTTTTTGCAGAGGTATGAGGCTCACTCTCCGGACACTCTTGAGAGAGAGAGAGAGAGAGAGAGAGAGAGAGAGAGAGAGAGTTATAGGGGAAAGAGAGAGTGCGGAGAGGGAGAGGAAGAGAGTGAGGGACGTGTTTCCCTCTCTCCACCCCTTCAATTGCAATAAAGGTGAAAGGGATTAGAGACGGTCGGTTGACTTGGCTTTCGAACGAGAGAAAAAAAGAGGGTTCCAGGGATTGGCTCACTATACTGGTAGGAGAATAGATGTGTGAGAAGAAACACTGTGGCCTTCCCCTTTCTTTCTCTCTCTCTCTCTCTCTCTCTCTCTCTCTCTCTTATCCGTTAGCAACACCGAAATGAGGCTATTCTAGTAGGAGAAACTGGTAGACGATGTCATTGACTCTGCACCCTCCTTGATTCCACATTGTTTCCTCACTCTCTCACTCTCTCTACTCACTATGAATCACTCCCTTCAGAGTCACGAGGAGTCTAGAGATTGATTAGCAACTACCGTAGCAAAGAATGACGAAAAAGGCGAATCTGAAAACCGTGAACACAAATCAAATACAGAAGCAGGTGAAATTTCGAGAAAATAAGTTTGACAAGGTCAAAGAGGAGAGGAATATAATATTATTCTGGGAGATAGTTCGCCAGATTACGGTAGAAAAATGATCTACCCTCAAGTCGCATTCGATCTACCTTCTAGTCGTGAGAAGACCCAAGCGCGCGCTTTCGAACGATAATATCGATCAAAGAAGCCGGCATGCGAATCAAAGAGGCCGCGCGACACTCGACCATTTGCGCGCGCTGTCTGGCCTCTCTCGCTCGAAACTGAGTTTCGCCAACTGACCCCGGCTGGCAATAACAGAAACTATCCACCAGGCGGCGACTATAGTAGTGCTCCGATTGAGGCGAATCGTCAATAGCCGCCTGAACAGGTGTATCATCATTCGCCTCGAGTCAGCGGCGATATAATTTGAATATAGGTCATCTAGTCGGAATATGCGGATATGTAAGGACATGCGGCGAGAGAGCGCGGCGATCGGAGAGAGTGGCGAGAGAAGAAGAGCGGGCAGATCATTATCCGACTGTCACAATAACAACTCATATCTCGACGGCTATCTCCGACGGCGATCAGAATGGTCCGTTAAGGTGCGTAGGGGATTTAGCGGACCATCCTGGAAAGTCATGGAAGTCATGGTGGAGAGCCACATACAAATGCGGCATGACATTTCATGATGACCGAATGTCAGTGGCTCAACCAGTACATTTTGCGAAACAAATCTAATCAGTATCGAAAGTCACTGTAATAACTCGACACTGACTTATTTTTGTAAAGGAATACCATTTCAAATTTCAAAAAAGAGAGATAGTTTCCGGATACCGCAACTTATAGAGTATCCGATGACACTGCGCTCATCGCAATGCCAATCGCGGAATCACAAGAGAAGCAGGAAGGCTCGGACGAAAAGACGGACCATCGGCAGAACTGGGGGAAACACGACTGCCTGCATGCGGAACACGGTGAAAAAGAATTCGGAAATGGACAGAGTAGCCCCGGGGGTGCGAAAAGAAGACTGATCGGGCTGCCGGAGGGGGTGATTAGAAGGTGATTAGTCGGACGGGAGGGGAAGAGGGTGCATACACAGTGTTCGTGGGACGGAACTGCGGTTGCAGAAAGAGAGAAAGCGAGAAAGAGAGAGAGAGAGAAAGAGAGAGATTCAAGAACGCAAAGAGTATAGTGTTTCTCGTTCAGATCGTGTGATAAGTGAGGAAATGGTGTTGAAATATTGTTCATAATAGCTTCTGATATTATAGAGAAGGAGATAGCAATAAAAAATGGAATGGTCTAGGGAAACGAAGAGAGGATTGTGCTGTATAGCTTGTATAGCTACCACTACAGCTACCGTTATACAACCCTCTCGGATATGAGTCAAGTAATATGGAGAGAGAACGGGTTCTTTCCCACTTCTAGATGACGAGAGAGAGAGAGAGAGAGAGAGAGAGAGAGAGAGAGAGAGAGAGGGAGGGGCGAAGAAGTGGATTGTGTGTTGGTTTATTGCGCGATAGTCGTGGATGTAAGTAACGCCTCGCAGGCGACGGCGACTAGTTATGATGTTTTACAGTTTTATGTTTTATGACGAAGTCATTCTTCACCTATCAAACTATTGCATGTTTGCGGTTCCGAATACGTAGAGTAGATAATTCATTACATTATATATATCATGCAAGTGAAACGTGCTCTCTTACACTACTATTCGATCCGTGAAACAAGTGAAAACAAAAACATTGGAGAAAATGAAAGACTGCACTAATTGGGACAAACACAAACCGCAAACGACTGGGGGTTGGTATGGTATCGAGAAAACCCGAAAACATCTAGGATTTCTCTAGACGAAGCGAGAACAATGTGGCACTCTGTTAGCGGACCTCCATTCCTCCTTCTCTCCTTCACTGTTAGCAGACCATGCAACCCAATATCCATCAACGAACGGGGGTGGGGGACCACCGGAAGCTTGTTCCATCGAGAGAGTGTGGAGAGGGGAGAGAGTTCAGACGCCAAGATTGTCTCGTGAAGGCAATGATCGAGTTACGACCAAGGTGACAAGCAAGGTAGACACTTATTTAATGATTTAACATCATTTAAAAATGCATTTGTAAATCTATCGAATCAAGATTATTGATTTATTCATTATCACCAAACACCAAAATGTACAAATACTCTGACAACCGATGTGGTCTCTCGAAAGAGAAGATCCATTGTCAACATTTTGAAACAGCTTCTCTTTCTCTTTCACTCATTGCGCATTCCATAACGAAGTCAGTGAGAGAATGAGCACTCCTCCTTCGTCTCCCCGGACTTCGAGGCGTGCAGAAGGCACGACTCCACGTCTCCAGCAGATGACGTCACGACCTTCTGTGGTTGCTCCGCGCTGTCGTCATCGATCTCGTTCTGAAATGATCGATGTTTTATCGATCGAAAAGAATTTACTAATAAGGAATTACTAAAGAGACGAACAAAAAAGGAGATGAAAAGAGAAGAGAGATAGAGAAAAAAAGAAAGGAAGAGAGAGAGAGATAGAGAGATAGAGAGATAGAGAGAGAGACCCACCTTTCTCACCGCGCAGCACACACAGCAGCAACATATGAAGCAAGCGACTGTAAAATAGAAATTATAAAGAAAAAAAGGCGCGCTTATGTATTATATGTATCCGTTTATTTATTTATTTACAGAAAAAAACTCACTCAAGATCAGTAGGACCACCAACAATGATATGATAATACAGATGTGGACTTCACGCATGCTGAAAAAAACGTTTGAAGGAAAAAAACTCGCAATCTCGCAATGAGTTAAATTGTAGTAAACATGAGTTTTGTAAACAAATGAAAAATTGTACACATATCAAAAGAATTCTTCACGCAATGTTTTTTTAACGAAAACATACGAACAAAAGTACATATGAGCCCAGGATTGTCTTCCAAAATAGTGGTTTCAAAACGTGCAGTTCCTCATTTCTTCCCACAAGGTATGAATTATGGATACAAGATAAACTCCCTGAGAAAGCGAGAAAGAGAGAGAGAGACAGAGAAAGAGGGAAGGAGAGAGAAAGGGAGAGAAGTGGCGACGACGTCTACGAAACGCGTGGGAAGCGTGCTTTCCTCAGTCCATGTGACTGACTTTAAAGATCAAAAAGAACAGATGTGCATAATAAAAAGTAATATAAAACTGCACAATGTAAGTAGATATGAACTTCCATTCTTGCATGATCGATTTCTCCCTTATTTGGAGCTGCGGAACAGCAGAACCAGTGATAAGATAATGCGTGCGCGGATCAATTACAGAGCTTCTTTTGTAAGCTGTATCATATCATGTAGGTCGCTATATCACCTCAACGTCACAATTTTACAACGTTTATTAAACATTATTACAATTATATGTATATTCGATTGCAATGTGTGAGTGAGAGTAAAAAGCTCTGATAGAGTAGCTGTGGAGGGAAGAAATGATGGAAATATGGACAACAGATGGATCACAATGAGTGGAATTGTTCAAGCATCGATCAGCGACAATCAATCGATACTAAAGTATACGCGTACCCAATGGCGTGTGTGTAAGGAAAATAGTAGCTAATAAGTAATCGTGTAAAGTAAAACGCAGTGCGACGGACCCGTGTGGTATGTGTGGAGTGAAAGTGACGTGAGAGAGAATGCAGAATCGATCAATAATCCGATCAATCGATAATAAGCTGATCAGACCATCTGGACTCGCGGCGTTCGCCGGGCGAACTCCCGGTCCCTCTTCGTCGCCCCGATCTCCTCCGTGTTCAGGTACTCCCTGAACATTCACACATACAGTAACCCAGTTATAATGTACAGTATCCCCACCAAAATTCAAAATACCGCAACCCTCACCTGAACTCTCCGTCGTCGCTCGGGTTGAGGGCGTCCTTGCTGGAGCCGCGAGACGTCACCACCGGCTGGCTGAAATACGATCATCAAATACAAAACTACTATGTTGAACTAAAATACAGAGTACAGTACTATAAAATGAAACACATCAATCAAATAGAGAACCACTGTACCTATATACAAAACAAAATATAAAGTACAGTACTGAGGCGCGGGAAGAGACTGACCGGCAGCAGTAGGAGCAGCAGAAGCAGAGAGTGAGAAGGAGGAGGATGGCCGCCACAATGATTCCGAGTACCATGAGAGTCATGTAGAAGGAGTTCTGCTTGAGGGAAGAGAACAGAGTCACCTGCAACTGAACACTCATCATAGAAACGGTCGACGGGGGTTAGATGGGGGTTGTGGTGAGGTTATCGTGCTCACACTGGTGTTTGGTGAAACATAAAAAGTGTGTGTTCGTACCTTGGGCGGCCGCAGCTTGACGCAGTTGAACATCTCGGTGGCGTGCACGTTCATGTACACCTGTAAACAACACAGGTAAACAAGGTAAACTAGGTAAACAAACACTCACCTGAGTGACGGTGCAGGGCAGTTCGCACAGCTCTGCGCACTGTGTCCGGTTAGGGAAGGTGTGGGTCACTGAAAACAGTTGTTTACTATGTTTACACCCACTTCCTTGTCCGTTTCACCTTTTACCCTCCTCATTACACCCCTTGTCTCATCATCTCCCGTCCCCGCCTTGTCAACCCACTGTGTAATACCCATCGGCGCGTCTCTTTTGAGTGAAATCAGACGTTTTCGAACCTCATAAGAAACGCAGAGCACTTTTTCAAAGAGAAAAGACATAAATGTTGCCATGCGAGTGAGAAAATGGTTGTCAAGAGAGAGAGAGAGAGAGGGAGAGAAGAAGCAGGCATCTGTTCACTCCGCACAGGAGATTAGCCATGATTAGTGCTGGAGCACTGGGTTATTTTGGCATTACCTATCCTCAGACTCTGCCAGCCGTGTGTGGTGCGAGAGAGACACTAATCAGCAGAAAGGGAGGACCAAGGCAACGTCACGACTCATATTCCCCTCCTCCTCATTACGACCATGTTTCGAGGGTGAGTGAAACTAGGCGAGCAGCAAAAACCTCATTCGCATGGGTCACTCCCTCTTCCTTCTCCTGATCTCATTACTATGCTATTATCCTCCCGACGCTCTTTTCTAGGGCTTCTGCTTCCGAAAAACTCAACTGCGCAGATGTATCTATGGCTTCTCTTCATTTCTAGAGCAAAAGAGTGAATATGCACAACTATTGTTTAGTTACTGTGTGGGTGAAGAAAGAAAGCCATGATTATGCAAATGAGCTCACCTGGTCGGGGATAGGTGACGACCTTGGGATCATCCTGGCCATAGTAGTCCCGGGAATAGTCCTGGTAGCGGTCATTGTAGGAGGCAGCGAAGGTCAGAGGGAGAAGGAGGAGGAGGGAGAGCTTCTGCATGCCTGCAATGCGACGAGTATGGTACGGAGTTTCAGTACGCGTAATGATACGTTGCACACACAAGACCGCGAGGACACACAACCACATAAACATACAATATAGGCTAATGAGTCGCAAATCCTCGCGAGCGCGCGCGAGAAATCCTAGGTGAGCGGATTTCTGGATTACGGAGAGGGAAGTAGGTGGTCAGGGTGGTTTCCGAAATGAATACGTCGTGTCAACAACAAACAACACATGTCCGCAGGCAGGCGATCCCTCGTTTCTAATCACAACAAACGGGTGATCGGGATCCGGATGTGATCCGCGCGAGTGAGAGACTCGCGTCTTCTCGGCTCGGCCAGAGTCGATAGGGTTGAAGAGCGCAAACGATATGAGAAGAAAAAAAATGTATAGAGAAGAGTGGGAGACGGAAGGCGGCATAAAGGATGCAAGTGCGCGAAAACGATACCCGCGCTTCGAAGAGTATTCGAGTATGCATGGCGTACTCTATGCGGCAGGCTAACAATGCCCCTGCCCCCACAGCTCGGGAACAAAATATGACTACGCAAAAAGCACGCTCATGACTATTTCACGCGCGAGTATCAATGGAGCTCGCGAGAGGTGAATAGCAAAAAAAACACGAAAAGATAGCACATATTTCACCGCGTCAATCACTCAATCAGATATCCGACGGGATATCCGACGGGATATCGGGCCAGGAGAAAAAATCGACTCGAAGCGTCAGTTGTCCCGGCTAAGGCCTAGTCATTATGAAGCGGTGATTTCAAAACAGAAAATCGATGAAGACAATCATATCAGAATGGCTGCTGACGCATCAGTCAAACCACCCAGGAGACGTGATAGCACGCCGTATAAGATAAGAGAGCGCGTAGGTGTGTGTGTGCTATATAGTTGCGATAAGTGAGATAACCCAATTTGCATGGCGACATGAAAATTAGCAAAACACACTCTACGCGTCGTCGCTGCAATTACCCTCGGGGAATGGATTGCGCGGAGCAGCGAGTGGCGATTTTTGAAACGAGAGGAGAGTGAGAGAGAGGGGCTTTCGAGATGAGAGAGATAGTGAGTGATACTCTGCGAGATCGAATTGCCTCCGGGGGTCAGGCATAATGAACACCAGATGGATAGAAGAGGGTCCTTTTGGAGTGTAGAGGGAGTAATTGGCGACATGCTGCTGAAAACTAGTAAAGAAGCATGAAACGGAGATAGCGGATAATGAGGAAATGTACAAGTGGAGGAAGGCTCTCACAGACTGTTTGCTTCTCGCACCTAGAGTCATTGAGATGGGAACGGGAGGTCTATTTACACACACTCTCTCTCTCTCTCTCTCTCTCTCGCACCCGATAAACTCCCTTCTAGTATACTATGCAAATTGCCGGCGATTCGGTCAGTGAAAGGCAGCGGAGGCAAACATACAGTAATCGGAGACCGAGATTCGAGGAGAGGCCAAGAAGAGGGGAAGACACGCGAGAAAAGAAGCGGCGACAATATGGCGAATATGAGCTTGGGTGGCATTGCACGCAATTACTGGACGATCAAAAAGTGAAATGTGGCATAAGAAGGATGTATGATAGAATGAGGCGAGAGGACTGACATTGAGTGCGGATCTCTCTCCCCTGTAGCCCCGCCCCCTCCCTCGTCGGCCGCGGGTCATGCCTTGCGGAAGCGAGCGCTCTTTCCCCCAGGTTCAAAGAAACCTCCCGTATATGGTAGCCGGTTGTAAACGTACTGCCATAATTTTACGATCCGCTATTCACGCGATACTTGCTGGAGCAGCTGTTTTCGGCACTGATAGAGATAGTGACTGAAACACACACGTGCGTCTATAGCCATTTCCTATTCCAACCCACGCCACTACCGTGCATTTTGGATGGCGAAGTCGAGTAGAGAACATAGATGGGAAAGTTTGCAGGATTCAAGAACTAGAGGTGAACAAGGAAGAGGTGAAGAAGGGGGTGAGAGGGGACGCAAATGCAGTTGTTATGTGTCGCCGCGTCCGTTTTGCGGGCACTCACGCTCAAATCGCTCCAACAATTGAGCGTGCGAAACCCCTGAACACTATTATACACTCCAACTATTCAATACGCACTCTGGACCAGAGTATCATACATGCATAGCCGTTTCCATTTGATTTGAGTTGAGTTTCGAAAGAAGTAGTGGCAGGGATTCTATAGACGCAGTGCGCTCTCAAAAAGACAATTCGAGCGTGTCTTTGCGACTGCCGAAAGTGAGGCGCCGTCATGAATAGCGAATTAGCCAGGAGAGAGAGGAAGGGACTCCTGAATTCCTTGGCAGCCAGGGGAAACTCTCCTCCAGCATTCATGAGCATCATACACAATGCGCAGAGAGCGCCGGGGGCTAATGCTATTACTAGATAAGTGATTACTGGTAGAAGGACAACACGCTGCGTTGTTGATACGATAAGGGTACACGTCTTTTGAGGAGGCCGCAATGTCTCATAGGTAAGGGGAGTTTGAAAGACGCCGAAGTGAGTCATTAGAAGCCGTATCGAAGGCAGATCTGACCCTTTGCGCACCTGCTGCCAGCGTCTTCCCCGATGAAGATGGATCGACGACAGTGATTCTATCCCTCTCCCTCTCTCCCCCTCTGCCCACGGCTCGAACCTATCAATTTCGCCCTGCTTGAGTATCACCACCACCAAATTGCCCGGTCCACCGGCGAGATTGATTGTGCTAAGCCGGCGCCACATACATAACTAATGCGACCTGATGCATTCTTTTTCGTCGTCCGGCAATTTGGCTGCGTATACTGCGTATCATGGCTCGCACTTCTTTGGGACACCGCGCCTGCTCTCACGGCTATCCGCTTTATGGAGGGTGAGAGATGGTTAGAGAGCGTGTAGAAAGGAGAGAGCCAGAGACATCCTCGAGCTATATGCTGGAGCCATATGAGTTGACGACCTTCCGGCGCGGCATGAATGAATATATCCGAAGACACAATTGAGCCCTCGATAAAGTATGTTGCGTCGTGCGGCGACAGTGCGTTATCGGAACGCGCTCGTAAATATCACTCCCATTGCACCATCAAACACTACGTTCACACACTGACCGCTTTACAGCCCCGGCGGCGCGCTCTTAGATGCGCAACAGAGATTATGCAAATTTGATTGAATAATTTATAGCGCCGGTGTCGCTCACAAGCGCGTGACGTCATTTATCCCAGGTGTAAACAAATAAACAAAGATCACTTTCATCATTATCCCATTATACAAGCGTCATGACCTCCTGGGGTGAAAAGAGTGCGAGGCGGCAGATCAAAGGAATCCCTTGCCACCAATGCCCGCCGGTACTGTAGGTGTAGGTGTAATGGGGAGATAATTACAGTTTCCGGCACGCGCCGGGGGACCAAAGCGGCCGCCTCTAATCTAATAAGAGAGAGGAGGAAGAGTTTGGTACCCGAGGGGAGAGCGCGCGCAATTGCGAGAGAACATCTCTCTACATTCCTACTCTTATTGATTCATCATATGCAAACTTGAAGGATACGCAAGTGTAAAGGAGACAATTGCCTCACTCCAGTCTGCCGCGGGCTACTCTCACTCCTCATTATGAGCGATAACAAGGATCTATCGGCTGACCGGAGGAAGTAGGGATACTTTCGAGATTATCTCAGCCTCAGGGCATATACAACATTCGATAATCCTGAAATGATAGTAACAAAAAACCCGATAAGCCATCTAAACGTGTGTAATCCATAAATGCTGTAGGTGTCGAACAATACGTGCCTCATCTCTTCCCATTGTCTCAAGATCCTATTTTTCATTACAGCCATTTCTTGCGTAATGCTATGCAAGTATGCACATTAGACTAGGGTACACAATACGGGGAGTGAGAGGAGAGAGAGAGAGAGAACAGAGAACAGAGGGGATGACATGGCTGGCAGGTGACGCAATATTTGAATGACATGGAACACATATGGTATAGAGGGAGTAACTGTAAAAAGGGAGAGTCTGTTGACCCTGATCACCTCTAGTCACATTTGAATGAGAATGAGAACATGACCATAAAAGGAACCCTGTTTTGGAACATTCAATGAATCTCTAGCGCAACAAACTGAAAAAAAACACGGTAATCTCATGAACAGTTTGTTTGAATTCGATACTACAAACTTGAAAATTTCACGTATTCAAAAGAACAAAGCGGCCACACAACACTCTGGTCTCTGCTGCAATTGTGGAAAATATGAACGGAAGGAGTTGGCAAGTATACGCAGGATCGTTGAGCCCCCGCAGCTCTCCATTTCAAGACAGAGAGAGAGAGAGAGAGAGAGAGAGAGAGAGAGAGAGAGAGAGAGAGAGAGAGAGAGGTGGGGAGGGAGAGAGAGGTGGGGAGGGAGAGAGAGACGATTCCCACGCACTCATATCACGGCTCACGCTCTCACGCCGCAGATCATGCGACAGCTGAGTTCACTATCGGCGACAAATTTGCATAGCCACATCCAGTCTCCGAGTGAGTGACCACTCAATCGACACTACATGCAATTTCACACCTCTCATCCCTTTTATGGTGTCCGGACGCCGGTTTGAAATATGCGAAACATGCTATGTCACATTTCTGGACGATATCCGTGTACGAAACATTGCTAAACAAAGGCGTGTGATTCTAGTTTCCGGTGGCATGTTTACTGACCTCTCTTCCATCTAATGTACTATGTACTCTATTCTCTCGCACAACGCGAAGGCGATACGATCTGCATTATCTCGCCTCAATACCACAACACTCACGCAACCCCTCTGCCATTAGACCATTGTCTGCGTCTCTCGCAATCACACCATCCCTCCCGCTATCTAGCCTGATTAGATCTACCTGCCCCCCGGAAGAGACAATAGACTGACAGGTGAAGTGTAATTGCTTGCGAGGGAAATATGTTTGTGGTTTTTTGGGGCCGATAACTTGTTGCCTCCAGATATAGATCGGATGAGGTAACGGATTACGGAGAAGAAACAAATTGCATGCGCTCGCACTTTTTGCTGATATCCTGGAGAAGGAAAGAGAGAGAGAGAGAGAGAGAGGAGGGGAGAGGGATACCTCGTGAGAGCCTACAATTGTTGGATGATCTTCTGAATGCCTGCAACATGTATATTACTTTTAGGGGATCTTTAGGAGGCACTTTTTCAAAGGTGCGCATGCCTCGCTTGCCTCCGGGGGTCAACCGGACGCATGACCTCTCTAGCGCTCTCACTCTCTCTCCCACTCTATTATACTGTACAATCACAGAGAGTCAGTTCATTATAGTCAGCGGGACGCCTGCGAGACAAGGACAATAGACAGGGCAGTAATGGAGAGATGTTGTGAGAGAATGGAAAGTTTGCCAGGTACACACGACATTTGCATATGGGGGATAAGGTAGAGGACAAACACGGCTGCCGGTAGGGAGAGAGAGAGAGGGGGGGGGAGGGAGAGAGAGAGATTGTGGGAAATCAAGGTGTGAGGTCAGAGGCCCTTGAGTGAGTGTTGAGTAGATACTCGAATCGAGTGCGAGTGGACCGATCGATACAGGTGTGGCATCAAATATAGATGAACTGATTTGAAATATATATATAGAGTCGATGACTTTTTAGTAAATTGCGTATACGAATAAACAAAACAAAGTTAAACATGTTACAAGCATATAGCAAAACCCACATCACATTAGCGTCAAGGTGAAACGATTTGCGCGGATTGACGAATTATATTTGAGAGTGTCAAATCGCGTGGGCGGAACTCTCTCTCCCTTGCACAATTCGTGCTGATCACATCTGGAGGGTCTTGTGAGTGGGCAAGGAATGGACTATATTGTCAATAATACCACTGCCGACGCGCGATTTTTGTCAATAATATTCCCTGCCGCACATTACATGTGGTTAATAGAGGATCGATTAGCGCGATCGGAATAGTAAAAGAGATCTAGTATCGAATACATTGGTTGAGTGAGACGCGCGGAATAATAATGGAGGAATGTGGAGCAGAGATAGACATCTAGTAGAGGAGTGTGTGAAGAGACTAGTTCGGGAAACGTGACAAAACGTAGCTGTCTAGGAAAGGTATACAAGCGCTTCTCGCGCTCTTCTGCCGGGCTTCGGATGACGAATGGACTGAATCATCTGGACGGACGGAGCACAGTCACGGTGTGAGAAAGAGGGAGGAGGAGGAAGAGAGAGAGAGAGAGAGAGAGAGAGAGAGAGAGAGAGAGAGGAGGGGGAGACGGCATTAAAAGACACTAGACCTAAAGCGTCGAGTGTACGTGTTTGCTGGACGGATTAGTGCTATTGGATAACAGGGAAAGATCACTGGCCGAGAAATGTTATCACATGCATGGGATGGATCGAAATGTCGATTGGAGGTGTTCGTAGTAGGCACGATTTCCTGACATTTGACGTGAATTATGAAGACATTTCATTGCTCCATCGCCTTTCCGGTTGCCAACGGGGCACCTTCACAGAGTGATTGGCAGGTGTACATGAACAAGGAACATGCAATAAAAAGAGAAAGCGAGATAGGTAGAAAGGGGTAACAAGGAAAAGAAACGCTCTTCAGAAGTCGGCGAAACCTACAATTTGAATGCCATTTCGTAACAGTTATAAACAATTCACAATTCACGCACACACTCGTTCCTCATACCAGTCGTTGTTACTCAACAAGGTGTTTTCTCTGTCATCATTTCCATTTTACATGATTTTATGTGTGATGTTGTGATATTTGTGAAAATCTCTTTTTGACTAAAAAGACTCTTAAATTTTTTTTGACTTTTACGCGTTCTTTCTCCGATCTCCTGACTGTGAAAATCGTGAAGCGCTGAGAGGTTAGTGTAAACCCGGCGCGAGTTGCACTCTGTGAGCTTAGATAGGCGCGGCGCGAATTTTTTTCGATGTCTTCAGTAAGGGTCAATTCAGACCTGAATCTGAGTGTGATGATCATAGGCGATGATGTCTACTGACTTACACCGCACGGACCCAAAGGACCGCAACTCCTGAGGGCGCCAGATCTGATACAGATTTTTGAAGACATTTTTTTATATTCAAATCTCCTTGCGATAACAAAGCACGACTATAATATTATTCTGGGAGATAGTTCGCCAGATTACGGTAGAAAATCGATCTACCATCGAGTCGCATTCGATCTACCTTCTAGTCGTGAGGAGACCCAAGCGCGCGCTTTCAAACGATAATATTGATCAAAGAAGCCGGCATGCGAATCAAAGAGGCCGCCCGACACTCGGCCATTTGCCCGCGCTGTCTGGCCTCTCTCGCTCGAAACTGAGTTTCGCCAACTGACCCCAGCTGGCAATAACAGAAACTATCCAACAGGCGGCGACTATAACTCCACAAGCCAAGCTCGTTCAATACACGGATCGACTTTATCACAACACATCAATAGAACAGACTATATGTTTCTATAAGCTTATACATTTCATCACAAGCCTATAACGATATAGTGACTGCAGAATCGTAATTGAAAGGCGAATAGAGATTATTTTAGGAGAAAATGGAATAGGGATCAATTTTAATGAAGGAATTTAGTAATTTCTATAATGTGTGAGTACACCACTCAGCTTGTGCCCACTCTCATCGAGCCACCAGCCAAGCCAGCCAACTGGAGCCTCGCGAGAACGTCCGCTCCGTTGCCAGCCACAGTAGAAGTAGAACTGCCCCTGGTCCAGTCGGCACTCGAGTTCGCAGTGTTCAGAGCAGACACCTGAACGAATTTTATCTCTGATGTGTACATCTCGAAACATGAGCTCTCCGAGGAACTATCATCAAAAAATACCTCAGCCTGGTTGACGACTACTGTCGGTGGGTTGGCGGCGTCTTCGCGCGTCTCTCCGGCCACGCTGAACTCCTCCCACGTGGTCTTCGTGCAGCCCACGTTCCTCGAGGATCCGTCAGTTCCCAAGCTGCTCGCACAGCCGACGTCACTCGCACGCCAGCTGCGCCTGAAACGACAGGGTGAACGCGTTGGAATTCATGTTTCGTACCGCTTGTTTCTCGGCGCGGGAGTGTCCATCCGTCCGCTCATCGAAGAGACGGAGAGAGAAGGGCGGGCTGCAAGGAAACTGCAACTTGGAAATTCCTTCTCTGGGCACTGTCCAGTTTGGAATAGACAGTTGGACGACTCCAGGATTGGACGACAGGCATCCATATGTCATAATGTATTATGTATATGGATGCGTATCGACGGGGCTGACCTTGTTGACTGGCCCTGACTGGCATGGAGTGGGATATGGTGGCGCGACGGACGCGAGCAGTGCACGAGGGGGGAGAGGTGGATTCGACCTGACGAGAGAGGGAGATAGACACAGACAGTTCTTGTGGGCCGTGTGAACGGACGAGACTGAGTTCTGGTCGAGAAACGCGAGCGCTGCTTGCTATCTAGTCAGAAGTAGACGAATGTTATTGAGGGGTACTGACCAATCAGTACATGTACTCACAATCTTGTTCAAAATAGCACTCCATTCCTGCACGTCGTTCGAAGTCAGTCCCGTCGACTGCAACATGAAACTATAAAATGTTGGTTGTCCCTCATTTCTTGTATTAGAACTTCTTCTTCGGTCAGTCTCTCGCCTATCAAATGCGTTCTAAATTCTAAAATATTTTTAAATCTCAAGAATCAGAAATAAAAAACCCTACGGGAAGAATTTGGAGAGAATGAATAGTATAATGCAATGCGCACCTCCCCCAGTCGATTCTTCCGCGGTATGGCGGGCGTCGGTCGCGGACTCACCAGCTTGGGCCGGCTCCTCTTCGAAAACACACTTTTCACTCTGCAAACAGTAAACATATCTCATCTCTAATTACCTATATCTCTATTCGACTCCTCCATCTCATTTCGTCTCTCAATCCTCACCGTTTATTGATGTCCAGTACCATCATTGATGGTAGAGTTTACCTGAAGCTAAAATGTATGCAATGTTAAAAGAAGGAATGAACTAACAGCGTAATGAGCGCAAAAAGTGATCATTAACAATCATTAACATTTCCCACTTCCCCTAATCAATTGTAGTATCATAATGCTACAGGGTGCCAGGGGATGATAGAAGGCGTATTACCGTCGAAAAGGCATAAAAAAGAAAAGGCAAACTGTCAGCACCATACTTAGAAAAGCAATCGAAGATCACTGTGTGATCTGGTAACATTCACAGTAAGGGAATGATTAAATGAAGTACATTTACAAAGGTATGGCGAGATGGGCAGTTCGGATGTTAGATGGTTAGATCTGGTGGTAGTGCGAAGGTTCATGCGATGCCAGCCTCTCAGGATGTCGTATTTGGTAGAATGTAAAGAATCAAACTCGCGTTCATTCACGAGAAATGAAGCTATAGACCTATAGAGTATGAAGGAAGTGCACATTGTAGCAACTGCTAGAAGCACCCTCATCTTTTGATGTAGCTGCTATGTGAGTAGCAGTTCTTACCAAGCGCACTTACTTTCTACTATCGAAGCTATACGATTACAGTTGTTACTCTATATTTCAAATTTTAATGCTAATGAAGAATGAAGATTTTTTCATTACAAATGCTATTATTTGTAATCCTCTCTCTTGAGGATTCTGCGCGCCATAATTGTACTCACCATACATCGTAGTTGGAGCGATAGCGTACATAGTCTATAAGGTTACTGATCACAACACATAACACATACTACTATGGTATACCATACAATGTTGCCGATTTTAGTTTCGGGTATGCTAGTTCCTTCTCAGTCACTTGCATGCATCCTTATTATTTCTATCCATTTTAGACGGAAGCATTCGAAAAGAGCAGTGTGCAGTGAGAACTTCATAGGAACAAAACGAAAATGCAGTTCCTAATTTTAAAAATTCTGTTGTATCACGAAGATTCAAAAGTCTCCTCAAGAGACCACGAAAACAATTAGGAAAACATAATTTCTGAAGATGCACACCAAACATACACAGAAATTTATTATGCAAACTCATACACACATTTAGATTGACTTCACAGCTGCACTGTTCCGATCTCCTGCTTGCAGAGGGCGTAGAGGGTCCCATCCGAGATACATCCGGCAAAGTCGTCATCTCCGAAGAGAGAGGGCAGGGAGAAGGGCAGAAGGGACCACGAAGGCTCGCCTGGAATACGGTACTCATTGGAGAGAAGACCATTTTCGATGTCTTCGATGTTGTGATTGTTCGTCACTAGTCTTCGATGCTGTGACTTGTGATATGAGTCGCTTTGGAAATGGTTTATCAAAATGTTTGTCTTCAAAAATCTGTATCAGATCTGGCGCCCTCAGGAGTTGCGGTCCTTTGGGTCCGTGCGGTGTAAGTCAGTAGACATCATCGCCTGTGATCATCACACTCAGATTCAGGTCTGAATTGACCCTTACTGAAGACGCCTAAACAAAGTCGCGCCGCGCCTTTCTAAGCTCACAGAGTGCAACTCGCGCCGGGTTTACACTATTCTCCGGAGAGTGGGACGTACCGTCCACATTCAACTCAAAGGCCTTGTCGTCGTCTTCCGAAGGAGAGAGTTGCTTGCTGCGATAACCCTGAAAGAGAGTATCTGTTTAACCTATATTATCTTACTAATGATTTATTGATTTCGTATAAATAAGTTGTACTGTGAGAATGGAATCATCTGAAATCAACAGAAGAGCTTAGATAGACATCCAAGTAAGTTTCTTCAATCCAACCTACTACCTCTTCTCTTTTTTCTCTTTCCCTCCCTCCTCGTTCTCCCTCTCCTCCCCCCCTCTCTCTCTCTCTCTCTACCCACCGTGCAGTGTATCCACTTTCCGTGGTGCACTCCGTGCAACCTCGCTCCCGCAGGAAAGTGGAACCTCGGAAGGGGACCGGACTCGATCTGAATACCATCTTCAATCATTCTTGTTTCTGGTGTTTTTTTAATGAGAAGAAGAGAAGATGACATAACAAAGCGGAGAGAATGAGAAGGACACACAAAATGTGAGAAGGAGATGGGCAGAATGGACCATATCGAAAAGGGAAAAAAGACGGGCGGAGTAAGAGAGAGAGAGAGAGAAGAGAGAGAGAGAGAGAGAGAGAGAGAGAGAGGGGAGGGAGAGAGAGGGGGGAGGGAGAGAGAGAGAGTCACCCACCATGACCTCCGTGGCCGTCTTCCCCTCCACATCGCAGATTATCACTCGTTCCGGAGTCCAACGAACGCCTGCACAAAAACAGATTTTTAAGAAAATAAGAAAAAAATGACACTGTTTTGAGAAGGACACTGATTCCGTGACATTGATTGTTGGTGATTGATTGCTAGAATGAGTGTTGCTCACCGCATCCCCTGACAGACAGCGAGAGGACGAGGCGACTGTCCGGAAGGAGAGCCGACGACACACATGTGCCATACTGAAAGCACAGATATCAATCACAACAACAACCACAATTCTATGCTTCTTTTGAAGCAGCATGGAAAGGAAAGAGAGCAAGAAAGGAATCGGAATAGAGAAGGAGGGGAAGAGGAAGAGAAAGGAAGGACGGAGAGAGATATTCGCAATTGTACCATTCTGTTTTCCTCCTCGGGCACATCCATGTGGTGGGTGGTGGTCGCCTTGTCTCCATCGATCGACACACGAAGGATCCGGATACGACGGGACAGAGTGGAGACCAAGTAGCTGGAAGGAGATGAGGTTCTCTCTCTCTCCCTCTCTCTCTCTCTCTCTCTCTCTCTCTCTCTCTCTCTCTCTCTCTTCCTCTCCCTCTCTCTCTTTCCAGTCTTTCGACTCACAGTTCTTTTACATTGTTTCGGTTTATTTCGTTTGCTCTGGATAGTTGTACATACAGTACAATACGTGTATTATGATATTTTCATCGTCACAAAGAAGCCCAGACGAGTAACGGGCATGCTTCTGCATTGGAAAAGTTCTTGTAATGATGGGTTTCTTTCTGCTCTTGCTGCTTGATCACAAATCTTATGTTTATCATTACGTTTGCATTGCATATTATTACTTTGTTTTATTTAAGGTAAATGGAGGAGAGTCGTCGCGAGTGAGCCCCCTGCTCGAGGAGACCGTGGCGGACACAGAGGTGTCGATCGGCCGGGAGATCGGGTTGTGGACGCGGATGGTGTCGGATGGCCGAGAAGGCAGTGGTGGACGCGGAGCTGGCGGTCAGCAATGAGGCCCGGGAGAAATGTGCTCACTAGCGTGTGTGTGTGTGTTGAGGGAGAGAGAGAGAGATTTGCCTGTTGGTATGCTATAAAGTTATTGATTTTGCACATATTGTGTTTTGTTAATGTTTTCGCCAAATAAAGTTTATTTAAGAAGTGGTATAATTTGTCTTTTGATCCACAGTTGACACTGAATGTCTGAAAGAACCGTTATTCATTGATTGGAAAAACCCATCACATTGAATTTTGTTTCAAAAATTTTATTTTCGCGCTAGTCTTATCACACCACCAAAGCGGCACGCGACGCGAGTCATCTCGCAACAGCGGTCCTCCCAGTTCACCGGTCTGTGAGCGAATGAGTGACACTGCGGCCGGGCCGTGTCTCTCCCTGTCCGCCAGCACAATCGTTGCCTTCTCCGTCTCCTCCTCCGAAGTGAAGTTCACGTCCGACTTCAATATTGATCATTTCACTTGTTTCTTGAGACTTCTTACCGAGATCTCGATCAGCTCGAATCCGCTGCCTGTCCACTTGTAGAGGGAGTGCAGTCGGATCGCTCCGAACCGGGGGAAGAGAAGGAGGTAGATGCATCCGTTCACCACGAACAGAAGCTCTCCAAGATCGTCGTCAGATACACCGGGAAACTGAACACCTTTATTGTTTGTAAGTATTTTTAATAAATAATATAATTTACTACAATTACACTGAACGAATATCATCATAAAAATTGCGCACATCTTGCACATTCGTGAAAATGGGCGGGGCTTGTTAATTACCAGTCGCTTATCATCTTCCTTTGTTGTTCTGTGAAGTGTGTATCTTTGTTTGGTGTTATAGTACAAATGTACCTCGACTCCGTCTTCCCATGTGTTGCTGTCGCAATTGAATGCACGCGCGTGTCCGCCGCCGTAGGTCACATAATCGCCGTAGTTGCAACTCGGCATCTCACGAACTGAAACGTTCAGTTTTCATTCCATTTATTTGATTCATGCCACTCACATTGTCTGGTGAACAGCCATATTTTGTCGTCGGCCTTCCTGATCTCGTAGTATTTGGCATTGTCGTCGTTTGATTCTGCTGCTGCGAAGTTGTCCAAAAACGACGATCCAATAGTTTCGTAAGACATTCTAGAAATGCGCGGAATGAATGAAACGTACTATGACATTTGCAATGCAGTTGTGAAAGTAGGAACTCGTAGTGGCCGCTGCGATCGCTTTTATAGAGGCCGCAGCGGGGGTGGTGAGTCACCCCAACCACAGTCGAGAGAAAAGCAAGCAAACATATCGAAACGCAGGTGAACAACCGGTTTATTGAGCGCATAGACGATCGATGGTATCGTTATAGAACAATGGTAGCGTGTTCGAAATAGAACTTAAAAATGGCGCTTGTTGTTGTTTCCAGAGTCTAGTTGTCTAGAGTAATGGTAGAGATTCCGTTCTTGCTTCCGATGTAGATTGTATTTCCATCAGATGCTCCGAACTCCAATTTTCCCTCGGCGATCTCAAGGTTCATCTTCTTCCACTCGAGCGCGTCAGTGTCGAGCACGTATGTGGATCCCACGAAACGAGAGTCGCACATGCCAACCAGAACATCTCCGGCAATGTGGTACCAGAGGCTACCACACGTTGCTGTCAGCGACGCACCCGACATAAACGGCGGTTGCTCTTCTCCATCCTACAAATACGTTTTGCTTCATACACGGCATTTGCTTCATTCAAACTGACTCGAGTGCAGATGGCGGAGGTCGTGTTTTCCTCCAGATCGCACTGCACCAAGCTGGACGGTATCCATTTGAACGAGCACATCATCACCCCATATGAGATGAGAACCTTAGTGTCGCGTACGAAAGCCATCAGTGGCTTGCCGTTCTGAAAGCAGGTCATCATTGTTTTCAAATTTTTTTGGGTAGTAGTCCTAAATCCTTTTTCCAACTTTTTTTAATTCGACAAAAAGCCACTCACCCCGAAGAAGCATTCATCCGAGTTGACGGGCATGACATCTTCGACACAACCAGTGGTTAGGTCTAGTTTGTGAAGGCGATGTCCACTCATGTTGGAGATGATGTACCTGACATCGCCCGAATCTCCTTCTGCCATAATCATGGACACTCTCGGCTTGTGCTCGGTGTTGTCGCTCTCGATTTGGCACTGCATGTTCATGGTTAATAACAAATAAATGTCTATAGTAATAAGTAATCACTTACGTTGTTCTCGAACGGCAGCTCCTCGAAACACGTTCCGGTCCACTTGTAGAATCCTTTGAAGTTAATGGCGCCGAAGTTGGTGAAGAGGAGAACATGGATAGATCCATCATGTACGGTAATCAGCTCATCAGTGTTCTCACACTCAGTGAGTGGCTCATAGTTAATCGTCTCCTCCCATTCGTTCTTCTCCAAGTCAAACACGCAGACGTAACCACCCTTGTGGAGAACACGTTGACCCCAGTTGTAGGTCGGCTGGTCGTGGACTATAAATCTCTGCGATTCCATCGATAATTATAATTCACTAAACAACAACTCACATTGTTTGTTGAAAAGGTAGAGCTTCTCGCCACATTTGATCAAACTATGATAGTCGGATGGGTTTTCGGGTAGAGGAACGGAAGTGGTTAGTACGACTGGTTCACACATTCCGAATTAGGGGATGTGAATTTTGACATATTCACGTTCAGAAGATACTTATATGATTTCGTTATTGACTCCGCCCATATCTGACCTCACTGATTTCGAAGAAAAAATTGGGGTTGGGATGGCTCTTGCGGCTGTCAACACTACACGTCTCTCGGTCTCTAGTTGGATCGAAATCACGATTTTGCTTCCGCGAGTGTGTAATGATCGCGCAGCATAGGGCACAGGTCGTCTCAGTCAGCAGTCACAATTCACAAATCACAATCAACACCATAGAATTCGTTCTACACACAGAATTCGGAAAAATTTATATTGATCAGTGAAAATTTAATTTCACATTCACATTTACAGTTTGCAAAGCTGACCTCACAACTGGCGTAAGAGTAACGCTCTCGCTTGCGAAGAGAATGCTTGCGGAATTAGTTCCAGCCCGTCACACAACGTTTTGAAGATCATTTATCTGTTTTTTTATCTGATCTTTCTCTAACCACCCTAATGTCTCTCTTTTGAAAATAGTGAAACTCATTTGCGAGACCATGACAATTCTATCTGTCATTAATTTCAGCAAGTTATACCAAATTCATTTATCAGAAAGTATTGCAAACATTTTACACGTCGAGCAATTGGTGAATTATGATTCTTGGGAACGCATATCACGTTTGTACATTATATCGAACAATTGAACGAAGTATTATGATTTACAAGTATTCACAAAGTGAGGGTAGCAATTCCGTTGTCCTTTGCGCCGGCATATACAACTCCTCCCGAGACGGTTCCGAACGCGAGACATCCGCTGTAGTTGCCTCCAATCTCAACGGTGTGTTTCGTCCACGTGTACGTATCGGTATCGAGCTCGTAGATGAGACCGTGATAGTCCGATCCGCACATGCCGACCTGGGTTGCTCCGCTGACGTGGTACCATTTGTTTCCAGAAGCATAGTGGAAGCGGGCGCCAGAGAAACTGAATTTCGGCTGCTCGTCGTTGCTTGCCTAAAACAAATGTTAAATAGTTAAGTGTCTTTTGTCTGAGAAATCTTTGTATAACTAACCATGACTTCCTTGGATGTCTTGGCGGCCAGGTCGCACTCGATAAAGCGAGACGCCTCCCACCGGAATCCGCAGCCCATCACTCCGTATGAGATGATAAGGCGGTCGCCGCGCACGTAAGCAGAGACGACCTTACCCATCTAAAATGCGCATTAATATAAGTAAATTCAAAAAAAAATGTAAATTTCTAATCGTGACTTACCGCGAATAATCCATCAACCTCCACTGTCATGACGTCGGTGATAGTTCCTGCGGTCAGATCGAGCTTGTGAATTCTATGTACGTGCATCTTGGAAACGAGGTATTTGGTGTTCGCATCTTCGCTGTCGGCGAGCACCATCTGCACATTACACTTTCCCTCCTCGGAATCGTCCTTGACGTTGACAGAAGACTGGATGGGCACGTTCTCAAAAGCTACTCCATTCCACTTGTGGAGAGAGTTGAAATGAACTGCTCCGAAGTTGGCGAAAAGGAGCACGTAGAGAATGTCGTTGGAGACGAAAGCGAGCTCCTCAATGTTCTCGTCATCGGTGATGGCAGCGTAGGTGTTGTTACTCTCCCACTCGTTCTTGATAAGGTCGAACACGCATACGTATCCTCCCTTGTGGATCACCCGCTGGCCCCAGTTGAAGTTGGGCTGGTTGTGGACTGAAATAACATTGTCATTTCATAAAGTATCTGTTTCAAGATAAAAAAAACTATATAACTCACAGTGACGGCTGAAGAGGTAGAGCTTGTCTCCGACCTTGTAGACATTGTGGTAGTCGGAAATGTTCTCCGCGGGAAGAGGAATAGTGGAGGTAAGTGGCTGAGTCATAGCTGAAATGCAGTAGAATGTGGACACACGTGGCGACGACGAGTATTTATACGCAAGAGGGCGGGACTGCGAAAGTTGTGAAATGCGCTCAACGGTCGCTATGCAGGTAGAATGATCTGCATTAGGGCGATGACTAACGATGTGTTGTTGTACTGCGACAGTATCATTTCAAGGCGCTCTATGCAAACAGCACAATGCAAACATTGTTGAAGGTATTGTTGCGATTGATTCGCTGCATATCGTATTATGAACATGTGCACTTGATGCTGTTTCTTGCACATATTCATTTCATGTTGTAATGGAATTATTATTGAAGACGGAAGAAACGCGGTGTAGCAACATCAGCAGCGTGATGCGGTCAAATCACGAAAAACACTAAGCGACGGATAAGAAAAGAAAAGATGGTTGCTGACTCTGGTATACTTTGAGAGAAATTCCTTTTTTTCATAAAAAGAGAAATGTGTGGTGTTGGAGAACCGCAGACCGCAGTGTTTGTTGTTTCGGCCTTTATGTTGGGCGAGAGCGGAGCAACATTGATTCAGCATCAGCTGGTTTTCATGGTTTCGCGTCCGCTCTCTCTCTCTCTCTCTCTCTCTCTCTCTCTCTCTCTCATGTGCGCAAAAAAAAAATGGTCGAGAGATAAATGGAAAACTTCAAAAATTGGTCCCGCAGCGCGCTGAATGCAAACTCGCAGATTCACGGGATACGGTGGCTCTGTTTTGAATTCATGTCTCTCTCGCTGCAAAGTACGATCAACACGAGCAGTTGTCTCGTGAAGTTTAGGCTTGCGACGTGAGAGAGATGGGTTCGGCTCTTTCGAGTTGCGACTGCCCGCGTTCCAATCAATTTTGTGGAGTGAGCCGATACTGCACGTAGTTTCTCGCCGTTGAGTTCGCGTGTTTGTTCGTATGTGCTCATATTTTGTACTTCATTCATTTTATTTCAGGTAATGAGTCTGTCCCGTTTCGCACGGCCGCTTTTTGCGCTGCCTCGCGTGAGTTTTTTTTTTAAAATAATGTATGTCTGGCTTGTTTTGGTCGTTGATAGCTGGTATATTTCATGTGGAGCGATCACGACCCAGCTAATTTATAAGGGTCGATATATCTCAAGCGATTCAATCCCTGGTACTGGCAGGTCGCGAAACTGAATGAGCGTTCTTTGATGTTGATAGATCACGGGGGTCTTGTGGTGAAAACGTAAAACAAAATGAGCCCGATGTGTTATTTTCATCGTCAGCAACTACAATAGTGGAATGAAAGGTTGAAAGACAACAAGAGTATTGCAGGCAGTTGGGGCTGGCGCCCGCTCGACGTCGTCGATTGCGCACACGCTGAAGGTGGCGGAGAAGATCGAGAAGACGCGCTCGGCGGCCATGCTCGGAGGAGGACAGGCTAGGATCGACGCTCAGCACAAGAGGGTGAGTCGGCACGAGACCAGAGTGCAACAGCTACGTTACACAAACCATCATTGTGGATGGCATTCTACACGTGTATTATACGCAACCTGCAACAAGTAGATTGTGTTTGGGATAATGAGGAAGGCGGTTGATCATAACTATAGTTGATGATTGTTGATTGCAGGGCAAGCTGACTGCCCGCGAGCGCATCAACCTGCTGGTGGACGAGGGCTCGTTCCGCGAGTATGACGCGTTCGCAGAGCACACGTGCACCGACTTCGGCATGCAGAAGGAGAAGGTGCGGGAGGATGAGGGAGAGAGGAGAAGATGACAGTAGAGAGTGTACGGTTTTCTGGCGGAGCAAAATGGAGGAGATGGTGGCGAGCAAGATGAGATAGATGTTGAAAGAGTTATATTTTCAGTACCCCGGAGACTCTGTGGTGACTGGCCGCGCGCAGATTGCTGGACGTACCGTCTACGTCTTCTCGCAGGTGCGTCGTTTTGTATTTGTTGTTGAGTGGTAAAAATGTGTTTCAGTATGTTATGGGCATTATGACATTAAATGTTTTTGTTAATTGGTTGGACTCTCACGTTTGTTAAACTTGATAACATTCAGGACTTCACCGTTTTCGGAGGTTCGCTCTCGTCGGTGCACGCTAAGAAGATCTGCAAGATCATGAAGGTTGGCATTGTGTGATCGATTGATTGATGGTTTTCTTGTAGGACGCTATGCTCGTGGGAGCCCCCGTGATTGGCCTGAACGACTCTGGCGGTGCCCGCATTCAGGAGGGAGTCGAGTCGCTCGCCGGATACGCCGATATCTTCCAGGTACCGCTATTGATTTATTGATTGATTATGTTAATTAATTGCAGGCTAACGTGATGGCCTCGGGAGTGGTACCCCAGATCTCTCTGATCATGGGTCCCTGTGCCGGAGGAGCCGTCTACTCGCCCGCCCTCACTGACTTCACCTTCATGGTAAACATAGCGACCAGGAAACGACTGACGTTATGTGTCTAGGTGCGCGACTCTTCGTACCTGTTCATCACCGGCCCCGATGTCGTGAAGGCTGTGACGAACGAGGAGGTCACTCAGGAGGAGCTCGGAGGAGCCAAGACCCACACTGTCACCTCGGGTACGTTATAAAAACTGTTATTATTACTTTACATTGCATTGTTATGTGGTGAGTGTTGTAAATGTACGTTGTTGTTTCAGGAGTGGCGCACGGTGCTTTCGACAACGACATTGACGCTCTGCTGCAGATGCGCGAGCTGTTCAACTACCTGCCCCTGTCGAACAAGGACGCGTCGCCCATCCGCGCCTGCGACGACCCCTGGTTGGTAGAGTTATCTACTTTCTCATTTAATGGATATTTTTATAGATATATAACTTATTTTTAAGGGATCGCGATGTGCCGTCTCTCGACACTGTCGTTCCCCTTGAGAGCACTGCCGCCTACAACATGAAGGTTTGCATTTTCATGTCATACGTGTAATAATGATGCCCTTTGAGGACGTGGTGACTGCTCTCGTCGACGAGGGCGACTTCTTCGAGATCCAGCCCGACTACGCCAAGAACCTGGTGATTGGCTTTGCACGCATGAACGGACGCACTGTCGGAATCGTCGGAAACAACCCCAAGTTTGCCGCTGGTGAGTGGAGGAAGAAGGAGACTAGTATGTATGACATGTAGAGCATATAAGTGAAGTACATGTGTTGTTTGCAGGTTGCCTGGACATCAACTCGTCTGTGAAGGGCGCTCGCTTCGTTCGCTTCTGCGACGCCTTCAACGTGCCCATCATCACCCTCGTCGACGTGCCCGGATTCCTCCCCGGTACAGTACAGTTTCAACTAGTTTCACTCAAAGAGGCTACTTTGATGTGTCGATCTCATGTAGTTGTGTTCAGGAACTGCGCAGGAGTATGGAGGTATCATCCGCCACGGAGCCAAGCTGCTGTACGCGTACGCTGAGGCCACCGTGCCCAAGATCACCGTCATCACCAGGAAGGTAGGATGCACCTGTATACTGTAACTGTAACTGTAGCATTGTAAATGTTATTATTTTGACTTTTTGGAACACTACACATTATTTGGTTTGATTATCGTTCGAAAGTGTTGATTTAGTGACGCGCGTATTGTATTATTTGATTGCAGGCGTTCGGAGGCGCGTACGACGTGATGGCGTCGAAGCACCTTCGGGGAGACATGAACTACGCCTGGCCCACGGCCGAGGTGGCCGTCATGGGAGCCAAGGTACGGGCAGGGGAGAGCTGGAGACTAGTAACATGATGCAGTGCCGGTGAAGTATGAAGAGCAGTTCTGTGATTTGTATGTTTCACTGGTTGGGCAAGTTTATATCGGACTAGAACAACCAATCCGTTCTAGCCCTTACCAATTTCAAGGTTTTGCATTGTGTTTGTGATTGGACAGCCAGTGAGCCGGTGTGGTGTGTTGCAGGGCGCGGTGCAGATTCTGTTCCGCAAGGATCTGGCGAACGCGGCCAAGCACGAGGAGATGTACACGGACCTGTTCTCGAACCCCTTCCCCGCCGCCGTCAGGGGTCAGTAGGCAGTGTATGTGGGAAAGGATTTACAAACTGCACCTTGTTTCGGAAACTGTACTTTTCTGCCGGGGAGGCAGTGTCTGTGATGGGATAGGGCGATGTGCTACGATATACATGATTGACTAGTATTAAAGTATCGTTGTAGGCTTTGTTGACGATATCGTGAAGCCGTCGTCGACCCGCCGCCGCATCTGCGAGGACCTGAACCTGCTGGAGAGCAAGAAGCTGAGCAACCCTGCCAGGAAGCACGGAAACATCCCCCTCTAAGCAGTGGACGGCCACGAGACACTAGATAGAGAAGGCCCGCGTGCCGATTGCCCGATTGTAATGCATGTTATTCCCCTACCACAGTTGTATTTTCACTAATGTATTTTGTAGACGTCTGTTTTGTAGAGTGCCATAATACACGGTATTGGTTATCCCTCGTATTTCCCCCGGTTTGTGAAAAAAAATGTTTATATAATATAGATTGCCGGTATAAAGAGTGTATAATAGAGTTAAGCGTAGTTTGATTGAAGAGTGATTGGTTATTAGAGCCATTTGATATCTGGAAAGCGATGTTAAAAATGTAAGTCGGCTAAATTGATGCATGTCACGAATGTTTTTGTTCATTGAAATGAACACGAGTTGCGATTTATACTTGCGTATACAAATGCCTTGTAGTATGCTTGGGTTGGTGTCTCGCATGGCTCGCGTGTCTGTGAGGAGGGTGTCTGGAGCAGCGGCGACGTCGGAGCCGGCAGTGCCCGAATTCGACCCCGCACAGCTGGACGCCTTCGTAGACTCGCTCGGCAGGGACGTCACCGACAACAAGAACAAGGTGAGTAGAGTGGGCAGGACATTGATCGATCGTTAATCGAGTGCAGTGGACATGTGTCACATTGGGATAATGCGATTGCCCCTGCAGGGTCTGTCGTTCGCGGCGATGCTGCGCCAGTCGCAGTTCGTCCAGCTCGGAGACTTCGACGGCCGGGTCGTCACCGGAAAGGTACGTGTTTTGTGTTCTCCTTTGTAACGATGGGGCGTGTTGAGTGCGAAGAGTGGTTGTTGATGAATCAGAATCTGAGTCCATTGTGTTGCTGAACATCGTGTTTAGGTGGTGCACCGTATGCACGACGACCTTTACATTGACGTGGGCCTCAAGTTCAACGCGGTCTGCAAGGCGCCCGCCGTCAATGGAGAGTCAGTGGGAGGGAGGGGAGGGGGAGGCTGAAGGTTAAGGAGAGAGATAGGGATAGGGATGGACGGGTGATCGACGGTAGAGGATTGTCCTGAGAGTGGATATGAAATGGGAGTTATCATGGACTGTTCATTGTTATTTGAGGTTTGTGAAATGGTTTGTGAAGGCGAAGAGAGATGACAATCATTATTCGCTTGAGTGTAGCTGTATATTCGATTTTATCATTAAGCGTATGGCTAACGGCAACCGGCGACTGGCTCTGATAATGTATATAATGTAGTCCTGTTTGAGCAACTACATCCTGGGCTCTACGGTGCTGGTTCGCCTGCGCGACGTCGAACTCAGCGAGCGATTCCTCGGAGCCAACAAGGTGAGTGAGGGGGGATCGGGAATCGCTTCCTTCGCATTAATTGAAGCTGGTACGGCGTTCCAAGTTTAGAGTCAAGTAAAAAAAAGTATACTATCTTTGTTTTATTATCGATAGTGTAAGATATGACTACTCTTTCCTTTCAGGACCTGACTCTTCTGGAGGCGGACGCGACGCTGATCCGACTGCTGCGCGGTGGAAAGAAGAGGGAGAGGGGTGGGTGGAGAGAGAGAGAGAGAGAGAGAGAGAGAGAAAGATAGGAAGAGAGAGAGAGATAAAAATAGGAAGAGAGAGAATGATGCATGTGTTTCAGTGGTCCCCGCCACGAGCCCCGAGGAGGCTGCTTCTAAGAAGGAGGGTGAGGCGAGTCAGTGAGGAGACCGAGGGGAGAAGGAGCATCGGAGAGGCTCCAGAGGATCACTTGTTATCACTAGCCTCTAGTAGACATTGTGTGAATCTTTCATTAGACTAGGTACTGTAGAGATGTTTTTGTTTGCTGTTGATTTTTCTTTTGATGGCGCGACTATTATTATTGTACAGTGGATAAAGTTATATTTTTTATCGATTAGTGATTGACACAGCGAGAGTGATTACCGGTTGGAGGCCGGTGCGATACCTTGCTGTGGGCAGAACTGTTTTGGCTTGGCATTGAGTGTTGGTTTTTTCGCGCTCTGCATCGATTTTTGATTTGCAGCGGCCCCGCCCACTGTGTTTTCTCGCGGGCAATGCGCGCATGTCACTTTGGCCTCGAGTCTAGAGAGAGAGAGAGAGAGATCGCATTCTCCTTCCGTATTGCTCGTTTCGCACGTAGCGACAGCAGAGTGCGGTCATCCGTCTGCTTCTCTCTGTCTGCCGTGCTATTTATCCCTTCTCTGATCGTGTAGATTTGAGTAGGGCAGTGTAAGAGGGCTTCGGATTGAGGTTGGAGATGGAGAGAGAGAGAGAGCGGTCGATACGAACCTGTGTGTGTCCGGCTGTTTTCTATTTCTTGCGTCTCTCTGCGTTTTGACCACCTCGGCGGCGTTTCATAAACTTGCGTGCCATTCAATATTTCCAAGTTCTATCGACCCTGTTGTTTTTACGACACGAGAGCGTTGCGATTATCACTTTGAGATATCAATGCCGTTCTCGGTTGTCAATAGGAATAGGCTCCCTGTTGTTTTGCGATTGCGTGTCGACTGGAGTGTTGCGAGAACGTTTTGAGTTGATGACGTCATTCACTTTATGCAAATGTTGTTTTCAGGTAGGAATGACTCTGAACAAGCTCTCGCTCGACAAGTGCCAGCTGGCTGGAAAGCGCGTGCTCATGAGGGTAAGGGGATTGATTTATTGTTTGATAAGATGTATTGATTGATTATCGATTCGTACAGGTTGACTTCAACGTGCCGCAGAAGGAGGGAGTGATCACGAACAACCAGCGCATTGCCGCCGCCGTCCCGACTATCAAGGTAGAGGGAGGGGAGGGAGAAGGAGAGAGATGCGCAAAAGGGTTCTGTAACAACAGTATATGGGATGGAAGTATATATATATATATATATAATGAACATGAGCGGGAAAGAGCGTATAATACTCCGCCCGTTTCAGTATGCTCTGGAGAATGGCGCGAAGACTGTTGTTCTTATGTCTCACCTGGGTCGCCCCGATGGAAGGAAGCAGGAGAAGTTCACGCTGAAGCCGGTCGCCGAGGAGCTCGCCAAGCTGATCGGACGGTGAGAGAGGGAGGAGGGAGAGAGGGTAGTAAGGGTAGATAGAGGTTTAGTAGAAAAAGAGCGAAACGGAGATGAGCTATTTAGGATGTCTTATCAGTTACATTACCTGGTGTTTGATTCTTAGACAGTTTTCTTGGAATTTGCTGTTCAACTTTCTAATACCGAAGTTCTAGGCTTCAGCAGATGTTTTTGATGCGGGATGAATTCATTTTTTTTATTCCATGGGAGTTATGTACATTCTTTTTCGTAGATCTTTTCAAAGTTCAAGGTTGTCAAGCCATGATACAATAATGAAGACATCTGCTGAGAGTTCACTATTCAATAATTCAAATATCAACTATTCTCATTCAGCCCGGTGCAGTTCGTGCCGTCGTGCGTGGGTGGGGAGGCGGAGGCAGCTGTGGCGGGGGCCGGAGAGGGAGCCGTCCTTCTCCTCGAGAACCTACGATTCCACATCGAGGAGGAGGGAAAGGGCGTCGACGAGGCTGGCAACAAGGTAGGAAACGAGCTTGTTCGGTGCTGTAGTGTTAGGTGTTATGTACGGATGTGTTGATTACAGTTGTTCTTCTAGGTGAAGGCGGACCCGTCCAAGGTGTCGGAGTTTCGCGCGGGTCTCACCAAGCTGGGCGACGTCTACGTCAACGACGCATTCGGAACCGCGCACAGGGCACATAGGTACGGGGAAAGGGAGAGGGGAGAGGGGGAGAGGGGAGACTGCACTGGAGGTGGAGACTGTGCGACTTTGTGCTCTTATTGAATTGAATTGATTTACTGCCAATATCAAGAATACAACAACGGAGATAAAACACAACGGGTTTAGTTGCGTGAAGTATCTGTCGGTGCTCATATATGAGAGGCTATATGAGTTTTTTTTTAGTTGAACAAAATACCGAACACCAATTACCTTTGCTGAGTGTTTGATTGATTATGATTTTTGTGAAACGTATAGTTTGTGTTGTTACGTGAACATGTGAACGCTGCACATTGTAGAGATGGAAACATGCACAGTTGAGGGATTGAGGGGGTTGTCAGTGTAGATCATGGAATCACAAAGCTACGAGCTACGTGATGTACTTAATACTGCAAACAAAGCGGTTGGATCAACGCTTTTGTTTCCTAGGTTTCATTTTTTCAGCTCTATGGTGGGAGTGCAGCTGGAGCAGAGGGCGACGGGATTCCTGATGAAAAAGGAACTGGAGTACTTCGCCAAGGTGGGGAGGGAGAGAGAGAGAGAGAGGGAGAGGGAGAGGGAGAAAGACTCGCCTTGCAGGCTCTGGAGAACCCCCAGCGCCCCTTCCTGGCTATCCTCGGAGGAGCCAAGGTTTGAATATTAGATTTATTAATTTTAGAATATATTTTTTAATCGAAAATGGTTGGTACCGCGTTGTATCATGTATCAAGCTCTGTGAAAATGTGTGAAAAACGATCAAATTGTAGTAGTCTTGAATGAAATTGGTCAGGATGGGTCATTGTGTGTCCATATGACCACGTGATTTGAAGTTGGGATGAAACGTAGAATTAGTGAAACGAAAAAAGTTTAAAAAAGATCATGTTCGACTTCCTTCAATGTTAACATGATCGTGTTTTCAGGTGGCTGACAAGATCCAGCTGATCAACAACCTGCTGGAGAAGGTGGACGAGATGATCATCGGAGGAGGCATGGCATACACCTTCCTCAAGGTGAGGGGCTGGGCGAACAGGGGCGGGACTTGTGTGGAGTATTGGTGTCATGTGAGAAGAAATAATTATTATTATTATTATTTCTTCCTCTCTCGCATCGCGCGGTCGGGTCGAAATGATCTTCCCCCAGTACCCTTGAGCAAGGCGGGGAATAGCTCATGAGAACGCTGTCTTCCTAGCCCGCGGAGTTACTATTGTGGATTATAATGAAAGGAAAGGAAGACCCGGAGCCCCACTATCGTCTATTTCTAATTCTAATGGATTATGGAAAGGAAATCGAATGATTATCGACTGAATATCGATCTAATATCGACTTTCGATCTTCGACCCTACCATCCCCGTTGCTAAACTGTGTTTCTCCCAGCGCTTAGCCCTAGTGGTGTACCGTATGCACTTGTTGTATAGTCAGGATATAGCGATTCTGGATAAATGATTGATTGATTGATTGATTGGTGTCATATGTAGAGTTCAGTTTGTAGTGTAGAAATAAGCGTGTGATAGTTGTGCCGTGAGAATAGTTGGAAAACTATGTTTCCACTACTGATACGTTTCATATCCAACGCATAAACGTAGTGTGATACAAAATATCAATGGATCCACTAGTATCATTCTCATATTCAGCCAGAAGGAATTCTCAATATAATATGTTGATGGTTGATGCTTGCAGGTGTCGCAGGGTGTGGAGATTGGCAACTCTCTGTACGACGAGGAGGGCGCCAAGATCGTCAAGGACCTGCTGGCCAAGGCCCAGGCCAAGGGAGTCAAGGTACGACGAGGGGGAGGAGAGGAGAGAGTATGGAGGGTGTGGGGAGAGGGTACTAGCATATGGCTGGTAAGAAATTGCGGAGAGACTGATTAGTTCGTGTAGTGGAAAAATTGGAACGTAGATTTTCTTGATTTGTGAAAGGAGAATATCCGAGTACGAGAATAGTACTCATTCCCTTTTTTTTCAATGCTATCATTACTCTAGGTCACGGTAGATGTATGGAGAAACAATCATGTGCTGGATTGCCATTGCAGATCCACCTGCCGGTTGACTTTGTGGTGGCGGACAAGTTCGCGGAGGACGCCAGCGACGCCGTCGTCGGTGAGTGAGAGGGGGGATGGTAGAGAGAGAGAGAGAGAGAGAGAGAGAGAGACGAGACAGTATAACTTGTATTCATATACATGCCCCTTACAGCCGCCTCGGCCGGAGTGCCGGCCGGTCACATGGGACTCGACGTCGGACCCGAGTCGAACAAGATCTTTGCCGAGGCTGTCAAGCGGTACGAGAAGGGGCGGGACTTCAGACATATCGTAGTACATTGAAAAACGGACTGACTGTCCATGTCGTAAATTGGTCTCGTTTCATGATTACCAGCTGTAACGCGAGCGGTACGGGAGCGTGGCTAGACTAGTTTGTCCCGAGAGGCGGGGCTAGAATGGGCGTGTCCTGACAGTGGCTCTTTTCCAGCGCGAAGACTGTGGTGTGGAACGGCCCGGCTGGCGTGTTCGAGTTCGCCAAGTTCGCCAACGGAACCAAGAGCCTGATGGACGCTGTGGTGGAGGCGACCAAGGCCGGAGCGTGCACCATCATTGGTCAGTCGAGGGGCGGGGCGTGGGGAGGCGTGGCTTATTGTGCGTGGTTTCAGGAGGAGGTGACACTGCCACTGCCTGCAAGAAGTACAACACTGAGGACAAGGTATGTGAGAATGGGTAATCTAGGATTCGATTGCAATCTGTTCGTGTGTGCATATTCAAATCGTTACTGACACGTATTGTGATGTGTTAACCTGGAAATGTGTGAATGTGTGGTGCAAAGCAGTAGTCAGTGTTCATTCATTCTCAGAATTAAAAAATGCAAAGAGTACCTGTTTGTGAAAGTACAAATGACTCGTTCGCAGGTCTCTCACGTGTCCACTGGCGGCGGCGCGTCTCTCGAGCTCCTCGAGGGTGCGTCTCACCTTTTCTTCCATGTTTCTTTTTTTTGTATTTTAGTGCAACCGAGAAACCGACGTGTATTATAAGAGAGTTTTGGGAAAGTATTGTTTTAGTGTACACGGGGATTGAAGTAGTGCCTTCACTGCAATAGTCTTATCTATAACTTATATTAACAAATTACTGATTAGACTACAGTTCACTTTAGTGGCAGATGGCATGAAGTTACATTAGTGAAAGAGTTTGTAAATTTAGTGATGATGGGAATCGAAACAACGTGTGGTTGAATATTGTTTTGCAGGCAAGGTTCTGCCTGGAGTGGACGCTCTCTCTCCCGCATAAGACGGAGGCTTTTTATCCCTGATATTCCTTGATATTCCAGTTTTATCCTAGTCTCATAGTCCCATTTAGCCAATCTGCCCATGTGTTGTCAGTTTGTATACAGGTTTTTGTACTCTCATACTTATAATTTGAAATACAGTGTTGTAATGAAGAATTAGAACTTTTTCGTTGTTGGTTTAATATTAAACGAAATCAGGGAACGAATCAATAATACAATAATATATGAATAATATAAATACAATAGTTTTTAGCTAGACTAGATTCATACTGACTAGGAATACAGTAATCACATGATATTAAAATAATATAATATGTACAACACAACAACACAAATGATATCATAGCAAAATGTCGTGTGGGTTGGGTGAATAAAAAGTAGTCGGGTTGTTTTGGAAGTGGATTGGGATTGAGAATTGGAATGAAATACGATCGTCAAGGACCGGCTGGCGAAGGCCAAGGGAGTCAAGAAGGTACGGGGAGGGGAGAGTATTTCCACATCTACTGTTCGGTTCTCTTGGGGGACGTGGGAATGCACGAGAACCGGCGGGTGGCGTGTGTGTCGACGATGGGGTCGTTGATCCACAGTCCGCTGTCGCCGTCGCGCGTCCATCGAAGAAGCGCCTCCTCGTCACCGTAGCTACCCGCACACGTCAACACCACGTCGTGCGAGTGGTGTCTGCGAGGGAGGGATCTCTCTCTTTCTTTCTTTCTTTCTCTCTCTCTCTCTCCCTCCCTCTCTCTTCTATCGTACCTGGTCGCAGTGATTTTCCTAACAGGCTTGTCGGATATCTTCAACTTCATGAGCAGCGACAGACCGATCGACGAGACACTAAATGTTTCAATATTTAGAGTAACTGATATTTGATAACGGTCTATATTCTCTTTTCATTCACACTTATGACTACCTATAACCTATAGGAATGTAGTGGTATGAACGTATATACTATTCGTGCGGTCAGTCTCATTGATTTTTTTAAACAAAATGTTCCGATCCGAGTTTCGAAGAAGATTTTTCCTTCTGTTTTTCTTCTCACTCCACTCACACTTCCTCCTCGGTGCTCTCATTCGATTCATTCGATCGACTCGTCGATGCCTTCTGATCGGTCGAGTGATGACCGCTGTCCGGAGTGTCTGAAGACGTGTTGTTTGTTGTTGTGGTTTACATCGTTTTTATTGGTCATTTTATTCAAGTTTGTTGGCATTATTCGATCACGTTTCAGTGGAAACTTCTATCGTGATAATTTGAGTTTGTTTTTTCTCTCCCTCTTCTGTCACTATTGACATGGTCTGTTCCAGATTATATCGTCTTTCAACCTACCTTGACTGGCCTGTGAGATGACCAACTGAGTGTCCCATCCAGGGACGGCGATCACTAGAGGGTCGTCAAAGGCCAGGTCACGGCGTCTGAAATGGAGAAGACGTGAGAGGAGAATTGGTGAAGAAGGATGGGCTCACCTCAACTCCACTCTGCCGCAGTCTACGGGCGTGCCTAGAGTGGATGTGGATGCGGAATGGCGCTCCCTCTCCCTCTCCCTCTCCCTCTCCCGCTCCTTGTAGTGGAAAGACGTCGGCACGGACACGCGTCGCATCGACCGATCTGGCAAAACAATTGCATCGGCCGGGAATCGAACCCGGGCCGCCCGCGTGGCAGGCGAGCATTCTTCCACTGAACCACCGATGCTACGGGAACACTGTGGTTTGGATGCGAGATGTGTGCGCGATTGGTGTGCACAGCTGTCAGATTGACAGCTCGCTTTCCAATTGGATTTCGATTTTTTTTAGAGAAAAGAAAGAAACGTTGATTTTGGTTGGATTACCTTCAGAGTCCGGATACATCTCGAACAGATCATCGTAGTCCATGGAGACATTGGAAGAGGCGGTGGATGAGGAGGGGAGGCGACGGTTCAGTGACTTCCTAGAATCTCTCTCTCTCTCTCTCTCTCTCTCTCTCTCTATATCTCTCACCGTCTCGTCTGGTGGGAGGGATGTCGCCAGTCTCTCTTCAGCGACGCACTCCTCTCGATCGACAGTTCCTTGCCTGGCGCCAATTTTGATTTACAGATTGTTTTCCAAACAAGCTACCTTCGCGTGGCTCTTTCTGCCATGAGGGAGTGGGTGGGAGAGAGGGGAGGGCGGAGAAAGAGTCGAGTTCTGGAAGGGAAAGGGTGGAGAGGAAAGAGAGAGTGAGTGAGAGAGAGAGAGAATGGGGAAGGGAGTAGATGCTACACACCAGAGTTGCTGAACACGGATACAGCCGAGTCGGCGCTGATTCCCTTGCTCATTCTGCGAGACGACGGCGGCCACGGGGCATATCTGGAAGATGTCTCTCCCCCCTCTCTCTCCCTTTCGCTCTACCTGTAGTTCGGATCGATACTGGGTCGATGATGGGCGGTCGGCGGTTGAATGGGATCAGATGAGCGATGCTCCACGGAGACTGCAAAAAGAGTGATTGAGTACGTTTCGCGGTTTCAATATATGAGACGATTGCCATAGACAAAAATTGCAAATCCCTTGGCTGAATCACACTCTACCTAAAATTTTGATATTTTAGTACTGTTATAAAAACGTTTGAGTATGTTTGAGTTGTTAGAGTATATTACAACTCATATCCACTCACACTTGTGCTGTCTGGTGTGTGGATCGATGGCGACTGACACCTTGCGAGCCGACGAAATCGGGGACGGCGCCACCGTAGCCTCCGCCTGCAGTACGAGAGGTTACGGTAGGTTGTTGCAGGGTTGCCGTACCTCCGTTGGAATGTAGCATAGCGGCGTCTTTGCTTCGATTGACCCGGGCGATGCTTTGGGAGAGAGCCGGCGGCCGGCGGGGTAGCTGCAACAATCGATATAGTACAATACGTTTCATTGAAAATAGTTATAGTTACGTGTAGAAATTTTCTAATCGCAGTGATGATTTGTAACATACACAACTTTCGTATATTCTCATTCACGTTTTTATTTACTATTTTCATTTGCCTCTCCTTCCACCCACCGATGCAGTGTGAATCTAGTCGACTCTTCCCCCTCTTCTGTCGAAGGCGATTCGTCTATGGTGTACATTATCACGTACCTGAAATTACCGTGATCTTTTGGCACTGTCACAGTGATCGTTGTCCACAGTTCCAGTACCCACCCATCGCTGGTGCCTGTCCAGAGTATTCCATCGTGGTATGCGAGTGCTGTGATGTGCATTCCCGAGTGCTCATCTTCCGGGTCATCCAGACACGGCTTTCTGCACACAGTGTGTATGTGAACAGGTTTCACAAAAACTTGTTGTTTTTAGTTTTGTGGCTTTCCAAGGAATTGTTTGAATGATCGTTTGTTTATCGTTACAGTTTTGTTTTGTTTACGCCGCCACGATTAGGTGAGACCGAACTTTCGTAATCAATAGTCTAGGTGTTGTGAGTCTAATCTACGTTTTGCAAAATGAATAACTAACCTGTGATTGTGGTCGAATGAGACATCGAATAGGAGAACACAGGTCTCCTCCCTCCAGAGTTGGATGAGAGTGGAATGGGCAGTGCTCAGAAAGACACCCAGGGGAGACGGCGAGAGGGAAAGCACCTAGACAGGCAGGGAGTCTCTCTCTCTTTCTCTCTCTCTCTCTCTCTCTCTCCTTTTCTCTCTCTCTCTGACCTTCTCAAAGTACGGCGTTCCATTCCCGCCAGTCGAGCACGCCACGAACACGGAACAAATCGTCGACAGAGAACTGAAATATTCGATCGATAATTAATCGATAATTGATAACTTTCAGTCACCTTCTGTCCATGACGACGACTCGACAGGCGGACGCCAGCCACACTGTCTCACCCACGATCACCGCGTCTGCAAAACATGGATTTTTTTTCTTCTCTTTTCTGATACGTTGCAGGTCTAGCATGAAATTGAAGAGCTTGTGAGACGCAGTTGAGAGTTGATTCTATATCACGTTTTAGAGCTAACAAAATACAGTATAGAAAATAGAAAATTACAGTCGTATCTACTGTCTACGGTTTGGTATTAGTGTACTCCTTCTCCTCTCTCACCAGTGATGGGCGCAGCTCCGACAGGCAGATGGAGCAACTCCAGGGCGGTCGGGGCCAGGGCCACGCTGTTCTGAAAACACACGCATCCTCTCTCAAAACGAAATGATTCCATAGTGTTCGATAACGACAGCTGTAAAGTGTACCGATTCATTATGGGTATCTGGAGAGGAGTTGTCCACCTACCTCGAGTACAGTGAGTGTTCCGTTGGCGAGTGTGGCGTAGAGCCTGTCATCCGAGTGCAGCAGCTTCAGCGCCACGTCATTCAACTTCAACTCCCACAACACAGAACTGCAAGTGTCATTCATCCATTGCTCACTCTCTTTTTTAGGGGTTGTAAGGACATGATATTGATCACCTTACTTGATTGTTCTGTATAAATGTAGAGTGAAACGTAAGTATCTCTCGCACGCTCTCTATTAGTTCATTATTTCCCCACCTCTCTGTTTCTCCCAACTGCAGACATACAATGTATCCCGACAGCAGACTTGCGAATGCCATCTCATGAGACACCAGGAGCAGAGACACGATCCGGCAGTCGAACTGGCAATATCGATTTATTGATTATCGATGGATCCCCGCTCACCTCCAGATCGATCTTGTTGACTCGATTGAAGCCGTGGTCCATTGTCACCCGAGCGAGCAGGCCGGTGTTCTTATATCGATCAATTATTGATTTTCATAGTCAGTATTGATTGATTGGTCTACCTGATTGCCGGCGGCCACAATGACTGTGCTCTTGTCTGTGTCTTGGAAGGAGGCGATATCTCCGATGGGTAGTTCTGTGGAGGGGAGGGAGGAGGAGGAGGAGGAGACGTCCAGCGACTGAAACCACGAATGGAGAGGGTGATTGTGATGATACTGTTTTTTTTCTCTCGGAGTTTCAGAGTCAACCCATTAGCGGTACAAAACGTACGTTTTAAATATTGCGTATGTAAACGTATTTCGTTTACTTTCACTTTTCCTCACCTGTCCTCCCATCTCTCTCCTCAATCTGTCTCTTCTCTCCAGTTTCTCTCTCAGCGCATCTACATATGCCAACTGTCTGGTCCGCAGCTGATCCCTCGAAGGCAGCGGGTTCAGCGAGTGGAACGCGAACTGAAACAGGCGGATCGTGGCGGGACCCCCGCATGTACCGTACCTCGATGAGTCCGTCGACGTCGTAGGACAGCTTGACGCCCGCCTTCACTACCTTCATTATGCCGATGGTATCGGACTGGAAAGGAAGGGTTGTTAGATTGTTACGAAATGAACAGACGAGGCAAATCAATTGATGAGATCATGCAGCCATCTATTTTTACAATGCAACTGATGCGTATTCGAAAAGAGAGTAGGGAAAATGATGTAAGTGAAGAAAGGGGGGAGAGAGAGACTGTATACCTTGTTAAGTATCTCCTGTTCGTGTTGTGAGAGTAGTGTGAGAGCGAATCGGAATAGGACCTTCGGACCCTCCAGAAGGAAGCAGTCCCACATTCGCAGAAGGGTCTACGATCAAATGATAAAAATCGTGTGTATTTTTTGTGTAAATATATGATGGCACAATATGTACATGTTTTATCTAGCTAACTCGAATAAAAGAAATAACTTGAAACTCACCTGGAAGGGGACGGCATCGAAGAAAAGAGCGATGAACCAGTTGAGTGAGAGGGTGGCCAGTTCGATCTCATTCTCCTCCAGATGAGAACACAGACGAGGGGACTGCGAAGAGAGCAGCTCCCGAAGAACTTCCTGGACAACTAGGCACAATCAAAAACGACTAGGCACAATCAAAAAGGGCACAATCAAAAAGGCACAATAGGCACAATCAAAAAGGCACAATCAAAAACTGGGGGAATGACTGTGTATCACAGTGCTTCATGGATAGTATAATTTCTTTGGCCGGTAGAGAATGTGTACGTGAGAGAGAGAGAGAGAGAGAGAGAGATTATGGTGACCTGATCTGCTTGTGCTCCGCTCAGATTGTGATCGAAGTAAGATGCGTGGAAGTATTCCTCTGTCAGTGCGACGAGAAACCTGACAATAGTTTATGAGTACATAAATCATTAATACTTATATGTATACGTTTCACGAACATATTAGAACAAGTTTAGTTTGAATGTAATTAATATTCGATGCATTTCTGTTTCCATAAAAAAAACTCAAATATAACTCGTTTCAGTTAAAATTTACTCGAGACTCCGCTACACTTATTGTGAGACAAAATATCAATTCACCAGAACGCATCCTCCGGTCCCACGAACAGCAACGCTGTCGCAGCCAGGAAGTTCATGCCCTGACAGTAGCCTGAAAAGAGTCTAATGTTATCGTGGCGGGACCTCACTCCAATTCAAGCCCACCAAGTGTGCTGTTGTGGAGACAAAACGCCCGCAGCACTTGTTGCAGTTGTGAGACCTGCACGTGAATGGTAGATGAGTGTTACACACGACTACAGTAATACTATAGTACCCCCTTGCTGCAGGGCGAGTGAAAGTGGACATTCGAAGGCATCGTGCGCAGCAAATCCAGGTTGATCTGCTTCTGGTGGGTGGCGTTGAACTAAACTAATCGATAAATCAATCAATACATCCGTGGTTGTACCAGGGATTCGGCGTCGGTGTCTTGTACACTGCACAGATTCCGGAAGTAGTATCGACCGAGGCGCTCCTTTGTCTCCTCTACCTGAATTCATTTGTATATCTTCTTAGAAATGTTGAGCTGTTGTGTGTACAAAGAATGTGTTCAAGAAAACGACTTGTATTCGAGAGCCTTATTTGTCAATCCCCTTATTGGCTAGGTCGACGGTAGTATAACTTGAATCTGCTGATAAACTTTTTTTTTCAGCAACGATCGCTAACCCTCTGGTTGATGAGACGACTCCAGACTGCTGGGCGAAGCTGGTCCGGGATACCCGCGCGGACCAGCTCACGGGTCTCGCGCTGGAAGGAGAGGCTCTCTCTCTCTTCCACTCTCTTTCCCCCCCCCCCTCTCTCTCTCTTTCCTTACCGTCAGATGTATGTAACGATGCTCCTCCATATAGCATGTCCAGCGAGACAAATGCGCCCGAGCCTGAAACTTTCCTATTTGCAATACGTTTCATTTGTTGCTTATACAACTCTGTATAATATTCACAATAATGATTTGATTGCTTACGTTCACGTGTCACAATTACCATTTTAGAAAAGCGAGAGAGAAATACGGGAGAGAGAGAGGGGGGGGGAGAGAGAGAGATTCTCGCCTTCTCGTCCCTGGTTGCATAGTGGTGGTGTAGCTGGGTGGCCAGGTAGTGTAGAGCGAGGGGCTCGGAGGCGAATGAGTGCCGGAATCCGAAGCGATCGACAAAGTCGCCCGATGTGACACTGAATGAAAACAGAGTGATGTCACTCTCCATCAATCGAAATCGAAAAGTCCCGCAAGAATACAATAAAATGTATGCTCTCATATTGTATACGTTTCATTTCAAATTAGATTCGAGACAGGTTGGATTGGAATTTTTTATGTGAACACACCTCTGGAAGGTTGGCAGGCTGGGATCGATCTGACGCGCCTCTCCCAACATCTCGCAAATGCGCTGCTTGTGCTGCAATCAATCGATAACCGGCTGGTCAATCGACGATCGATCGATACCACGTCTCCCCCGTACAGTCTGACTTGCATCACATCCAGGGTGTGGTTGTCGTGCAGTGGAATTCGGATGCACGCCTGATAAATTCATAGGTGGATTTCTGAGAAACTTATACATTATGTAAAACAATTACAACTACACACTTGCAGCAGAAACGCGTACTCTCTGCGGTTTTTGTCGGCGGTTCGCTGGAGTGACTCCACCTCCCTGGAAATTGATAGATGAATCGATTAATCAATCGATAATCATTCAACAATCGATCGATAGTCTCACTCTGCGAGCCGCTGCACGTTCTGCTCAGCGAGTGTCGCTTTCCGGTGCAGCTGAATGATTTCCTAAATCCAGAGGATGGTTGTACAGATTGTTATTCGTATGCATTCAAACAAAACCAAAGAAGTTTGTTTTATTTTTTTGACAAAAAAATTGTCAAACGAATTCACCTGGTTGAGGAGTCGATTCTGTGCGCAAATCGCTTCCTTTCCTTGAGTCGCACTCACTTCCGCTGATTTTCTGGAACTCATTTGTAAATGTAAACTGGGCAATGTTGCGTTTGTTGCCACTCACTTCATGTGTTCTATTTCGAGCATGAGATTGGAGCGCTCATGGTTGAGCTGATCGATCCGTTCCTGAAATGAATTGATGCACATCATAACTGCGCGGTAATTCGTACGCACTTTCTGACGGTTATCGATCTGTCGCAGTCGAACCAACTCCTCCGATTCGAGACTGAAATTTAAACGAGTAATTTAAGTTTTTTAGTCCCTAAAATAGATGTTTACAATCAAAATCGCTACCCAAATTTGGAAATTGTTAGGATTGTTTACAGTGCAAATCGCGCCTCAAACACACGCGCTTCCAATTTCTATAGTTCCACTAGCGATGCCAAAAGGGAACGGTCACACCACAGCTGCACAAACACTTTCGAAAAGTGTCCGGGTCCCGCGACGAAGTATGGAAACTCACAAACAAGTGTGAAGCGCGAGCATATGGCATGTAGTCATGTAGTGCAAGTATTGCCGTGTTCGATTCGATGTTGCTTATCAATGGAATATCGACATAGTCCACCAAACACAGAACGCGCCTTTTTTCGATTGTGCTAGCCGGGCCTATGGCGCATTGCGAATGAAGAGCGAGATATGAGATTGATTCGGAAACACGGTTTATGAATACTATGCGTGGCAGAGAGAGGCATAGACAGAGAGAGAGAGAGAGAGAGAGAGAGAGAGAGAGAGAGAGAGAGAGAGAGAGGAGAGAGGAAAGAGGCGGATGACTGTCTGCTACCGAGAAAGCACCAATTATCACACGGATTGTCGTGGGAAACACTAAAACACTCGTTTTGCTCATATTCCAAAATCAAATTAGGAGTAAGGTGTAAGGAGTTCGAATGATGATTTTTGATCATGCATCTGCGGAATTACCAGTACGTTTCACAAATCGCATTACAATACTAGTCATTTCGAGGAGAACAATTCGTGAAACGTTTCTTTTTGTTTTACCGGTATTCTCGACTCACATATCGCTGAGAGTCTCCGTGGTATTGCTGCAGTCTCCCTTGAAGACAGAAGTCTCCGCCGAACCATCCGAACTAAAACACAAGTTCCAAACCACTGACGACCTTCCCACTCTACCACACAGAAAGAGGAAAGGCAGTAGAGAAGTAGAGGGAGAGAGAGAGAGAGAGAGAGACCCCGACCCCCTGACCTCTCACAGTCTCCCTCCTCCTCCTCCTCCTCCTCTCTCTCCTCGTTCTCTTTGACGATGAATGGTTGCTGTCGCAGCCAGCGCGACACCCAGTCGTCCAGCCAAGGCGGAACCTGTATCGATTGATATTGATTGAAATTTAAGTTTTTTTGTTTGTTTGGAGATTGGAGTTTTTTTTTTCGACATGAACGTACCCTCTCCTCGTCCAGACCGAGTCCGCGGACCTGCTCCTCCAGCACCGACAGGGTGGTGGAAGGGTGGGAGACTGAAAGGTCTTATCTCTCTAACTAAATCTCACCCTCATTTTTTCCATTCCTTGGAAAGAATTATGTGGCTGACTCACACTTCCGCACAGCCTCCCCTGCCCTCCTCCTTCCGGGGAACACCCCTCCGTGTTCCCTCGCGCCCTCCATGTCAGTCGGACAGCCGGTCGAGGAAGACGCTGACGAGACCGGCAGGGAGCTGCTGCAAAGCGATTCAATTATTGCCTCATCTATATGAGCCGTTTTCAGCTTGTGCTTTGTGCGCCATCAGACGATTTCGATTCGCTGTTCTCTTTCTTTTAATGAGACAATGGCGCAGTAGGCTTGAATTCATTTTGCAGAGATCATCCGCTTACCTCCTTCTTTTCTCCCTCCTCGTATCTGGTAAGCGAAGGCGGTAGTGGAACTGAAAGGAGAGGTTAGATATATATAATGAGAGAAAGTCCTCCCCACCTTTCCATCCCTCCCGGATAGCGCCTCCATCCACGCCCCCGCAGCCTGTTCATTCGGCGCCTCGCACTCCATGCGTCGCTCGCCGATCCTGCGAGAGTGACGTAAGGAATGACGCAAGACGACGCAAGCGCAAGCCACTCACAGCAGCACGAATGCTCTCTCGTTCTGGTCGACAGTGGTGAACGCGGTCTTTGCGAGTGGGATCTCTTCGATCGGCTCGCGACGGCGAGAAAATTCTAATTCGTCCTGCAAAAAAACCTCTTTTTATGTGAATTCAATGAGCATGCCAAATTTGCCAACCGATGACCACAATAAAATATTACCATACACAACTTTGTTCATACGTATCACCTTACGTAGTTGCATAAAATGGTTCTTCGCCGTTAATATGTAAGTGATACGGACATATCATACACAAAACTAATAAATTAAAGAAAACAAACCTTGAAGTAAATGAGTGACTGGTTCAATTCGTCGATCGCGAAATAGAAACGGCGCTTGGAGCGAAGACGAGTGAGAGCTGGAATCAATCAACACTCATATAAAACATCAATGCACAATACACAACTAGGAGAACAATGAATCGTCGGCAGAATTTTCAACAAGTACTCATGAATGCGAAAAGAGCGGGAATTCAAAAAGTGCATTATCCGGACGCACCTCCTCCCAGTGGTTTCATGAGCAGCGTCCCACACAGGCTGATGCCGCGCTCGCCTCTCTGCAGACCCTCCCCCGATGCCATGCTCTCTCGCTCCTTTTCCGTCGGCGTCTCTCGAATATCCCCACTCTCTAGCACGCGATCATGCTGGACAAATGATTGGCGGCGCGTCACTTCCTGAAACAGATAGAAACAATGTGTCTGTTGGGCGGTGTTTGTTTGTGGAATGACGTAGAGAGGGGATCCTCAAACAAGCAATCGTACGATTCGCGCGCTCTATCCGAATTTCATCACTTGTCACACGTTTCAATACGTCACGGCTTTACGAAACGAAACATCACATCAAACCGAAACTTGAACGTTTAGCAGTGAATGCCATGGTGGAAAAGTATTGTGTGCATTGTGAATCAACAGTATGAAATCGGTCTGTGAAAACGATGAAATCATCTGTAAATCCGGCACACAATCGCAAAATCGTGATACCGCGAATCTCGAAAATATGGAGAGAGGAGAGATATAACAACAGTTATATTTTATCTGTCACGTAGAGTATGAGAGAAAGGCGAGAGCAGTTGGGGACCATTGGCAGAAGAAAGGAAACCGCTGGCCGGCAGGCCAAGAAAAAAAAATGCTGGCACACACAAGCAAACGTTCGAAGAAAGAGCGAGAGTGAAATATCGGCATCAAATAAATAACGTGAACTATGCGCGCACTTCAGAGTTTGAGAAGGAGAAATAACTTCAAAATAAAATAATGAAAGCTATGTAGATGAATGCTAAAGGGTGAAAGCATGTGTTGATTGAAACTCGCTTTCACTGATTGAACGATAGAACGGTTGAAGAAACGAGTCTGATTTGGGAAATCCCCTCAAATATTGCGCGATTTCACTAATAACTGATAGTAAAAACCAGTAATCGAGAGAGGCAAAACAACACTAAAACGTTGTGTACTTGTGGGAAGGATCATCGAGATAGTCACATGCCACATACACACAATATACCAAAAAGACATATAAAACATACTTTGGCCGAATGCGCGTCCACCGAAAATAGAAGTTATTAAAAATTTGCGAAGCGATCGCGCTGGTTTCTGACAAAATACAATTGAATCCGAAAAAAAATATGACGGCCGCGAAAAAATAATCGAAATATTGGAAACTCATACAATACAATACGAAAGCAGAGAAGGCGAGAAGAGAGAGAAAGAGAGAGAAAGAGAAATAGAGAGAGAGTGAGAGAGAGAGTCGATAGTGGACTATTGGCACAGGTGATCCCATCTGTGCCAGCCACGAAATGACCCCATCCATAGACTGTCTATTCACAATGTGAAAAAGTGAACGGCCACGGCACGCATAGAAAAGGTGGCAAGCGGATATACCCATCGATAACACGATAAAGCTACATAAGCATTCCAGGCTTATCTCGATATTCAAGCGAGGGTTTATCAAATAACAGTTACATTTTATCCGCACACGTAATCTATGAGTAAACAGCGCTTTTGGAATAGGAAAAGCATGATCGCATTCATAGAAAGTCTTTATCGATTTTTCCAGAGAAATACAGAGCCATAACATAATCTAATATAACCGCCCAAGTGACGGTTATTTTGAAATATAACGCGAATATGAATAAGCGATCGCGGCGATAAAAGACGCCAGGCGGGAAAGAGGAGAGAAGAGGGAGGGAGAGAGAGAGGGAGAGAGAGAGAGAGAGAAATAAAATAACATAAATTTCGTCACGTGGGAACGGACAATTACATGAATGGGCTGGTATTGTACATAAATGGAGGCGAAAGTGCGCGAAAACAGCCGTGTCCCGTGGTATACAGGAGTCTGTCGAAACAACGCCGACGGAAAGCATGAACACCTAATCATTTGTGATCTTGTAAATAATCTTTCACTCTTTTTGCAATCGTAACCTCTATCTATATTTCTTAGTTAGAAGAGAAAGATTAAAGAGAAATTAATTTATCTAACCTACAGACAATACGGAGCGTTCCGGAAGTAGGGCCATTCTTCAACCAGGGTACACCGAACTTTCACTTTTCTCTAATTGTATGTTTTCATCGCTTCCAAAAAATTTTTTTATCATACAATGACAACAAGTAATATTATAGTGGGCTCTCGAATGAGTTTCCTTCAATTAATTTCTCAAGAGAGATATTAGGAGAGATACATTAGAAGATATTAGGGTGG